>CM074719.1:296929099-297216599 GCA_037306005.1 Rhinophrynus dorsalis
AATGTCCCAGTGATTTGTCCCTAAAAAAATAAAATGCAGTTCAGTACAAAGGAGCCACTTGTATGTCTTTGTAAGAAAAAAGACCTGTGAGTATTTCCTTTCTACTACAACATTTATAGATAAAGATGGATAATAAAAATGATAGATGTACAACTCTTGCCCAAATAAACGCTTCTGTTTAAGCATAGTAAGATAAGCTTATTTGCCTTTACCCTATAAAGGAAAATGAATTTTTTTTATTGATTTCCTAATTAGTCAGTAAATCCTCACACACACTTCAAATTTGGACTGCACCAATTCAAACAAAACAATGACAAAACAAACCAGTTCCCAGATGAAGTAATAACTTCCACCATGGAAAATAACATAAAAAAACTGGAATTGTAAACCTCTCACCATGATCTGTCACTACCCAGAGATATATTATATCCAAGGGATTATCATTCTGTCCAAGTACCAAACTGGATCTCACAGAACTCTACGCAGATCAGGAGGAATTTTTCAGGACACTATGACTCAATGAATATTTTTTTTATGGCAGACCTGGAGCAGAGATCTCTTGGTACATACCACTACAAACATTATCAATATTTTTCACTATAATGATGATATAGTCATAATATGGGCAGAAGGAGAAGAACTCTGAATTCTCAAATCCTTCAACACATTTTATCCATCCATTAAACTTAAAGGGATAGTAATACTTAAGTATTACTAATCCCTATAGTAAAGTCTTTTTAAAAATACATGTATTGCCCCCAGTTTCATCTCTCAAACCTTTATGGTTTGAGAGATAATTGCTCCTATAGTTGCCTTCTCCCTCCCCCTTCCCCGAAGTCAGCTTTGTAAGCTGACTGAAGGGAAATCCGGTCTTAGATCATCAGGCGGCTCTGCAGCAGAGCCGAGATTTGCGTTAATTTAAAAAAAAAAAAAAAAGAAAAGAAAATATCGTTCACTAAAACGGTCTTCTACGTGTGCTTGCAAACCAAGCACACGTAGAAGACCATTTCAGTGAAAGTTTTCTTTTTTATTAACACGATCGCGGCTCAGCTGCAGAGCCGCCTGAAAGTCGTGCGACTTGCTTCCCTGCAGTCAGCTAGAACACTGATGACGGGGAAGGGGGGGGGGAGGGAGAGGGCAACTTTAGGAGCGTTCATCTCTCCAACTATAAAGGTTTGAGAGATGAAACTGGGGGCAATACGTGTATTTTTAAAGGACTTTACTATAGGGATTAGTAATACTTAAGTATTACTATCCCTTTAAAATAGATTTATCTAATGAAAGTGTACATTTCCTGGACTCTAACATAACTTTTACCAAGGGCACGCTGAGCTCATCTCTATACAGATACCCCACAGACAGGGTGCGTTATCTTAACTCCAACTTTCCAGCATCTCACCCTAAACAAGGCATCATGCATAGCCAAGCTATCCGATACCACTGCATCTGCTCGGATACCAACAACTGCAATAATCCATCTAAAAACATTGATTGAATCCTTTTAACAGGCTACAACACAAGGAAAATCGCAAAGAAAATAAAATCTGCTTTATGAACACCCCACGGACACTTGTTGCAATACAAAAGAGGAGGAGGGCACTACATGTATACCACTATTGCAGTGTTTCTCAACTCCTGCCCTCAGGACCCACTAACAGGCCAGGACTTAGGGATTTCTCTGCTAGTGGTGATCAGAGGCTCATTCACATTGATTAACTCACCTGTGCTCTAACAAGGAAATCATCAAATCCTGGCCTGTTAGTGGGTCCTGAGAACAACAGGAGTTGAGAACCACTGCACTAGTGACTGCATACAACCCAGCTCTAGAAGAATTATGCAGCATCATCATCAAAGAGCTTACAGCCTCTGCTAACAGAGGGTGTAGTGTTAATACATATATTCCCCCAACTTCCTATTATTGCATTCAGACAATCACCTAATCTGAAATAAATTAATTAATAGAAAGCTGACCAATGAAAGAACAAACACTGATAATGGGACCAAATCTTGCAACAAATCCCACTGCAAATCACATCAATACATTTGTGAAAACAATACTGCGCAAGAAGATATACAACACTATAAAGGATTATATTATTGTACATCCGCAAATGTATATATGATGGAATGTGCTGAATGTGAAACTGCATGTCTCCTTGGGAAACCAGGCCTACAAATTCATCAAAGAATGAATATGCTTAGGTAACATAACCGTTTAGTTAGAGACAGTTCCTCCTAGGGCAAACTGAGACAAGTATCATAGCATGTCAATGAAGGAACTAATCACTATTTTTTATTTGTGCTTATATACTAATCCAGTATTGGTGAACATTTGAAATACTTCATTTTCAAGGTTTGTGGGGCAATTGGGAGTTTCATACACGAGCTTCTGTGTGCTGTTATGTTTCAACTAAGGGGCACTGCCACTTTAAATTGGTGGTACTTTTTGTATCTGTTTCTCAATTCAGGAAATTTTGAGCTTGAAAAGATAAATATTTAGTTTTTTATGGACAGCCTGAATTTGAAAGCTGTTGGAATAAAGCTAAGTTTGACATTCTTAGTTACTTTTTGGGGTTTGGTTTTGATTTTAATTCCTTTTCTCTTTAGCCAAGAAAACAGGAAAAGTAATCATCATCGGCTCTGGGGTGTCTGGATTGGCTGCAGCCCGTCAGTTACAAAGCTTTGGTATGGATGTTACTCTTTTGGAAGCCAGGGTAAGTACTTCATTATTTCACAGGTAGCTATTTTATGTTCTTGTACACAAAGGTGTCTAGGGCTGAAATAATTTACCTGCCTATATAAGGTATATTACAGATACACAACCATTTTCACTCAAAGTGCCACATATTTGGCCCTTAATTTTTGGCCCTTTTGCAGACTTACAGGAGACGTAAGGAATATAAACACTTCTTTTTTTGTAACTGATACCTGTCTAGCACAAAACAATATTGGAATTATGACAGTTGGCTTTGAAGAAGGTAGGATGTTGATCTAGGGAAATTATATAATAAGAGGGAATCAAAGAGTAACCCCCAACACAGAAGTCCTTTATAAAGAGGCACTCAACTCAAAGTATAGAAAAAATACAAAAAATATTTTTATTGAATATATTACACAAAAGTACAAAGTACATTTAAAACATCATTAAAAACACATAATAGGCAGGAAGGGTACGCTGATATACAATATAACTTGGGAATTATATCACGAATATGTATCGGACACAAAACGTATCAACAAAGTAAATCCTAAGGTAACCTTATAATATATCCTAATACAGGAGATATATATGTGTGTGTGTAATACTCTTATCCTAAAAAGTATACAATAAGTGAGAAAATCCCATAGAGCCAAATAATAAAGGCTCTCCAATGTGAAAAACCCCTACAACACAAGTGATACTGTGCAAAAACATATGTTGAATGCAAACAAAATAACAGGTAGAGTAAAACAGTATAAGATGAAGAAGAATAAATATAGACAGTCCAACCTCCAATCAGCAAGAAGGCACAAATGAATCCGTTACCCCTTCAAACCGTACCATATATCCAGACGCGTATCGCCGCAATGCTTAGTCAGGGGATATAATTGGAGAGCCTTTATTATTTGGCTCTATGGGATTTTCTTACTTTTCATATACTTTTTAGGATAAGAGTAGTACATATATATATATATATATTTCCTTTACTTCATCCAGATCTCCTGTATTAGGATGTATTATAAGTTTACCTTGGGATTTACTTTGATACGTTTTGTGTCCGATACATATTCATGGTATAATTCCCAAGTTATATGGAATATCAGTGTACCCCTCCTGCCTATTATGTGTTTTTTTAATGCTGTTTTAAATGTGAGTCTTTACTTTGTACTTTTGTGTAATATATTCAATAAAAATATTTTTTGTATTTTTTCTATACTTTGAGTTGAGTGCCTCTTTATAAAGGACTTCTATGTGGAGGGTTTCTCTTTGATTCCCTCTTATTATATGCCTATGTTCTGTCCTTTGAGTGCACCAAACCATTTAAGTCTAAATTACTTCAGAGTTGGATTTGATTTGACTAGTGCTAGCCCTTTTCTTGTTTATGGTTTGATCCAGGGAAATATGACTGCCATATTTACCCCTTGAAGACTGCTCGATCCGGCTGGGGGTGGCCATTAAGGACCCACGGCAAATTATTATTCTTTTTTTTTGTTTGTTTTTTTGCCTTCCTCTAGCTCAACAGGGTGATATAAGACCAGTATCAAAATGTTCCTATATACACTACTATTTATTTATTTTTTTTTTTTGGGGGGGGGGGTCAAAACAATAGTTTTGAGAAATCAACCTTTGTTTTTAGTAGCACAGTGTGATTATTCATATTAATTTCCCGCTCAGGTTTGTCTAGGTCAATTTCTAATAATGTGTCCATCACAGACTAATTGGCATAAAGTGCCTCACTTGCATCATCGAATAAGTTGTTTTGAATTAAAATATTGAGAAACAATTGCTTAGCAAATCCTATAGAAATATTTTTTAATTCTTTTTAAAACTAAACCTTTTGCAACAGTTGATGAGTCTGAAAAAAAGACACGGCCAAGCCAGGCCAAAACAACAGTGTTGCTCTAGGGTTTAAAGGGAACAATAATTTAGATATAGCTCTTAATATAACAGAAGGGCTTACCGTAGGTAGGGTACAGCATTCTCATTTATATATACATTTCCTCTATCTAATATTTTGCTTTGTATCTTAAAGTGTTAGTAATGTCTGAAAAAAACTTTTTTTGCATTTAGAAGAGCTTAAAAAGCTGATCTAAATGCAAAAAAACGTATCTCTCAAACCGCTATGGTTTAAGAGATACGGGCGTTTAAAGTTTGATTTCTCCTACTGACAGCTGTAAAGCTGTCAGCAGGAGATCCGTGTCGGTAGACACGCTGGCGCTTGAGAAGTGCCGGGGATCTCGTTACTTACACGGAATCCCTTCATTGGAATGGTCTAAAACGTGTACCTGAACACTAGGCACATGTTTTACACCATTCCAATGAAGGGATTCCGTGTAAGTAACGAGATCCCCGGCACTTCTCAAGCGCCAGCATGTCAACCGACACGGATCTCCTGCTGACAGCTTTACAGCTGTCAGTAGGAGAGATTACACTTTAAACGCCTGTATCTCTTAAACCATAGCGGTTTGAGAGATACGTTTTTTTGCATTTAGATCAGCTTTGTAAGCTCTTCTAAATGCAAAAACGTTTTTTTTTTTTAGACATTACTAACACTTTAAGTTGCTTTCATATGGTCTTTTATGAAGTCTTACTTTAGTTCACACCTCTAAACAAGAAATAGTGGACTTGAATATTTTGAATGGCTCATAAGGGTCACTTGTTTAACTAGACTACAACAGAGAGGGAAAAATATAAATAAAGTATGCCTACTTCAGGTGAATCCTTGTGGTAAACCGATTATTATCCGGTTGAAGTTCCACCTTAACCCTTTGGTGACGAGGGTTTTTTTTTCCCCACTAGAGGACAAGAGCAATTTTGGCCTTAAAGTATACCTTTGTTCAACCATATTTTCCCTCTAATTCCTTTAGTAGTACATAACACAAATGATATGCCCTGTTTTTAAGGGTAAGTAGGGCTTTCTTTTGATGCCATTTAACCCCTTAAGGACCCATGACGGGTCGGGACCACCCCACTAGTTCCGGCACATAAGGCCCAGTGATGATCCTGGCACGTCATGGAATCCTGGAACTCCGTGGTCTTTAACGCCCGCCCATGTGCCGGATTGGGAGGTTGTTAAGGGAATAACTACTCAATTAGCTTATTATAAATATAGAATATAAAAACAAAAAACTTTTCTCTGTTGTCCAATATGGCTTACAGGAACCATGGTGAGGCAGCAGTTTCTGCCAGTAGGCTGGAACAATTCTTCAAAGCAGTGCAGGGGTGGAGTCTCCCTCTCCTCCATAGCAGGCTACCTAGCCACTCCCCTCTCAAGTTAAGATTTGTTCCTTGTTCTGGAAGGAAGGCTGTGAACCGTTCTGCTTAATTTTTAGTTATTTTATTATTTTCTTTAGGTATGGGGTATCAAAATTCCGCCATTAGGCAGGTTACCATTACTGGCTTCCCCCGGTGGATTGCCCAGTTAACAGGAGCTGGTTCTGGACCTTTTCCAGCCGTGGGAGAGAACTATGTAACCTATGTCTCTCTCTCCAGAGGGAGTCTCTCTGATGCTTTCTTGCAATGGTAATCTGAAGAAAGAAGACCTGCAAAAAAGGTGAGCAACCCTTTGAGTGCCATGGTCCATTTGTCCCACAGTTCCCTTCTGCACAAGGGCTTTCTTTGAGTTCATTGTAACTCCTGCACTTATTTTGGATATTATTCATTCATGTCCTGGGGAACACTGGAGCATTTTGTGGTGTTTTGTGGCACTTAACCGCTTCCTTGCCCACCATGGTTAGTTGGGGGGACTTTTCACTCACTTTTTTATTGTATGTTTATTGGTGTTTTATGCGTGTTTCTACACTTTCTAGACATGTTTTATTTTGCATGTTAATTTTGAATTTCACACCTTTAAGTGCACGCTTTACAGCATAACCGCAATGCTCCATTGATCTCTATGGGACAGATGTTTTGGGACATATCTCTGCAACTGTTCAATGTACCGAGTTGAGAGATGGCTCAGTCTTCTTATATTCCCTTGCCTAGCTATCTGGTGGACGTTCTCAGTGTCTGGGGAGCTTTCGGGGGGATTCAGTTCTGCTTTTGGTACTCTGCATTTCCCATAAACACCCGCTTCGAGGGCTGTTTTCTGATTGGTTCCCTATGTAGCCGCCGTTTTGTTTCCTTGCTACATGAGTATCTTTGTGCAGGACTTGGTCTCCTCCGCTCTTCTCCTCAGATTAACCCTTTGCTTGCCAGATAATTGTATTTTAGGCTTTCTGGGGTGAAATCTTTAACCTGGGTGACAGTATTTGGGTCTTCTTTTACTGTATTGTACCTTTTTATTCCTGTAGAATGTCAAATACACTAGGACAAGGGGCTAGGCCTCAGGCTAAGGAATCAGGGGCATCTTTGACCCCCCTCACGTATTGCTTCTCATGCCAATCGTGGCTTCCCAAGGTCTACTCTGGCCACTTATGCCCCTCATGCACTGTGGTCCCTGCGTCTCCGCCTGGGCCTTCCAGCCATGATCAAGAGCCACCTTGGATCAAGGGATTAAAGTCCTCTATGGGCATAGTTTCCTCTTTCTCTTCAGGGGGTTCTTCACTCATGGAGACACCCTACCCCAGGGTCCTGGTATTACTGATCTATCAGATTCCTCTTTAGTGGATTCAGATAAGGATTCTGAGTATGGTGTGTTTGTTCTGAAGGGGATTGTTCCCAGTTTCATGGTGATCCCTTTGAGGCTGACCCTGAACCCTCTGCTGAGGGTCTCATTTAGGCAGTTTTAACCTTTTTAAACATTCCCTCTACTCCAGTAGAGTATCAGACTACTTAAGATGTCTTCCAGAGGCGCAAGAAGTGTGGAAGACTCCTGACCATGGTCTAGCACTAAGAGTTATATATTGTTTCCTTTTTCTGAAGCTGCCTTGGCTCAGTGGGCTACTCCTCCTCAGGTTGATTCTTCTATTTCAAGGTTTCCTAAATCCCCACTGCCTTGGCAATTGCAGACGCTTCAGCTCTTAAGGACTTGACTGTTCGAAAACTTCAAGCTGTTTTGAAGGCTAATTTCACTGTAACTAGTGTCCATGAGATACACCTTGGCTTCTGAATGGGTCAATAGGGACATTGCTGTTTGCACTGAACAGTTAACTGCTGCTGTCCACAAAGGTGCACCTAAGGACAACCCTTTTATCCCTTTTGGCCAACATTTCTGTGGCTCAGCACTACGTTACTGGTGCTCTCTTTGACGCCCTTTGACTTGAAGCTAACATCTCTGCCTTTTCTGTGACTGCTAGATGTATGCTGTGGCTGAAAATCTGCGGTCTTCATCTCTAAGAAATCAGATTTCTCTTCCTTTTCAGGGTTCCTCTTTTTGGCCCTGAATTGAAGAACTTTCAGTGAAGCCGCTGGGGGCAAGAGCGCATTGCAACCTCAGGTTCCTAAACGTAACCCTCAGGTGAAGAGACATTGTTGTTTGTCCCAAACAAGGAAAAACATTTAGGGTGACCCTGGTGGTGCCTCAGGCCCCACTTTCCACACCCAAGCAGCAGTGGAGGTCTAAACAAACCTCGCCGAACCCTGGTCTGCAACCAGTGGAAGGTCGCCTGCATCACTTTTTGAGTGTTTGGACAGGCTCTGTTGCAGATCAGTGGGCATTACAGGTGGTTTCCGAAGGTTACAAGATTCCCCTTAAATCCCTGCCCCCCTTCAGGTTCTCTTCCCTTCTTGCTCCCCTCAGGGGCAAGAAAAGCGCCGGCTTTTCAATGGGGCAGTTCAGTTCCGCTTGGACAAAGGTATTCTGGCACCGGTTCCACAGAGGGAGAGATGTTTAGGCTTTTATTCCAACCTCTTTGTCATACACAAGAAGGATGTTAGCTGCCGCCCTACCCTGGACCTCAAGGCTCTCAACAAGTTTGTTGTCAAGACCCACTACAAGATAGAGTCCTTGCAGTCTGTTGTTGCAGCAATGTGTCCAGGGGAATTTCTGGCATCCTTGGATCTTCAGGATGCGTACCTGCACGTTCTTGTTTATCCAGACAGTCAGCAGTAACTCCAGTTTGTCTGCAAAATTGGACATTTCCAGTGCATTGTTCTCCCCTTCAGGCTCACAACAGCTACTCAGGTGTTCGACTGGGTTTTGGGTGCATTGATTGCCTCCCTGCACACCAAAGGGATTCAGCCGACACCTTACGTGGACGACCTCCTCAAGGAGCCCTCCAGGAATCCTCCTCCAGCATGGCTGGATCCTGAACATGGACAAGTCTGCTCCGGTTCTCAGAACTTTGTATTCCTTGGCCTCCGGTTCCACTCTCTACAGAGTATGGTTTATCTGATGGAGGATTCGATTCAACAGCTCACCTCCACGGTGAATTCTGCCTTGTTGTGGACTTCCACTCTGGCGTGGAAATTCTCCCTTCTGGTGGGGAAGATAATATCTACCATAGAGGCAGTGCCATTTACCATGGTCCATGCCAGAGAGCTTCAGAGGTTTGTGATCCATGTGTGCAAGGGGAACTCTGATCTTCTGCATCATCCTGTCTCCCTGCTTTCAGAAGTGCGAGAGTCTGCAGCTGGTGGTTGGACCTCTCCGGTCTGGGGAAAGGGAGGCCCTTTGCGATTCCGTACTGGACTGTTGTGACGACTGACACCAGCTTACTCTGTTGGGGCTCTGTCTTGGGTCACCTGAGTGTTCAGGGTCTTTGGTCGCCAGAGGAGATGCTTCTTCCAATCAACGTATTGGAGCTCAGGGCAATTTACCCATGCTCTGAGGTACTGGTCCTCTCATCTGTTGGGGTGTCCAGTCCGACAATGCCACAGCCGTGGCTTACATCAATAAGCAAGGAGACACATGAAGCCCTGCGGCTTGGTTCGAGGACAAAACTATTTTGGTGTGGGCAGAAGACAGTGTGCCTGCTATCTCCGCCGTGCATATCCCAGGCATAGAAAATGTCCTTGCAGACTTCCTCAGTCGACACATGGTGGGTCCTGGGCAGTGGGAGCTTCGCCCTAAAGTATTCAATCTCTTGGTGCAGATGTGGGGTCTTCATGTATAGACCTGATGGCCTCAAGGGACAACTGGAAAGTCCAGATGTTCTGCTCATGTTGGAGGAATCCCCTAGCCTTTGCAGTGGATGCTTTGTTGATCCCATGGAGATTTCATCTGACCTACATCTTTCCTCAATATATGCAAACAAACGATGGGAGCACTCTTCATATATAACCGCTAAAGGTAAACCCGTGCAATATTAGCATGGGGTGTTCTCTATCCCTATAGAGACAAATTGAAAAAATAAAAAGAAAAAAACATATGGGATTTAATGAGGCACTAAACAAGTAATAAATTCCACAAAACCAATATATGAAAAATATTGAAATGTATTCATTACCAAATGTCTTAATAATCACTATAAAAAAATTCCAAATTTCCGGCGACATGTACATCCACCACTTAACCCCAAGTCTCCCCCAACCCCCACAGCCCAACACATCCCATTACATAAATATAAAAACAAGACACAGAGATAACAATAAAAGCAAAAAAAAAAAAAGGGATCCCAATACTGGTGATTATTAAGACATTTGGTAATGAATACATTTCAATATTTTTCATATATTGGTTTTGTGGAATGTATTACTTGTTTAGTGCCTCATTAAATCCCATATCTTTTTTTTCTACATCTTTCCTCCATTTCCTCTCCTGCCCCAGGATGCTGCGGAAGATTTGGATGGACAGAGCATCAGTCAACCTGATTGCACCTTATTGGACCAGATAGCCTTGGACCATCTGGCTTTGATGGTATTGCTGTTGAGGCCTCCATCTTGAGGAAGAAGGGCTACTCTTCTGGAGTGGTTTCCACTATGATTCAGGCTAGAAAACCCATTTCTTCTAAAGCCTATCATAGGGTTTGGTTTATCTTCCATGCTTGTTTTGTGAACAGGGATCTGTCCTCACTGGAATTTGATCTTCCAGCTATCCTGTCTTTTTCTCTTTTTCAGGACTGTATGAACAAGGGTCTTAGTTCCTTGAAGGTTTAGACCTTTGCGCTCTGTCTTTTTTCAGAGACTCATTGCCACTTTACCTGATGTCAAGGTCTTTTTTTCAGGGTGTCGCTCATGCTTTCCGTGCTTATAAGGCTCCCACCCCTCAGTAGGACCTTAATCTTGTTTTAGAGTTTTGCAGCGGCCTCCTTTTGAGTTCTTGGTTACCATTCCTTTATTTTCTTTTGTCAGTAGTCTCTGTCCACATATTTGATGAGTTGCAGGCTTTGTCCTGCAAACCACATTTCCTGGTGTTTCACAAGGATAAGGTTGTTCTTCGTACCTCCCAGGAGTTTATTCCTAAGGTGGTCTCTGAGTTCCACATCAGTCAGGAGATTGTTGTGCCTTTCTTCTGTCCTGACCCTAAATCTGACAAGGAGAGGGATCTCCATTTGTTGGATGTAGTGCATTGCCTCAAGTTCTATGTGCACCGCACTGAGGGCTCGATCCAAATGTTGGCGTCGCCAGAAAAAACTGGAGACGCTGGTTTTAACGTCAACTGAGCAATGCAAATGTTCCACTAGTAACAAGCGACGCCAGTTCTGAAACACACTTCGACGGTCTCCAGAACAGCAAGATCTCACCCATAGAGGATAATGTACAAGCGACGCCAAAAGCTATTCAAATGTTGGAGTTAGGGCTAACTCGCGTTAAATTGCAACATTTCTCTCCAGAAATCTAACGCCTATTTTTTTTGGAGAACCGCACACCACACAGAGTAAAAAAACCAACGTCTCCAGTTCTGAACAGCTTTCTCTGTGCTTTTCCCTACCCAGCCACTAGGGGAACACAGAGAAGGCTTTCAGCACCATGGACAGCTTTGAATGCCATAGGGATGTGCACTGCTCACCCCTGTGGCATTCAAAGGGTTACAATCAATAAAACTAGTACACCAAGCACTACACAATGCCCCCTTCCACATCCCCCCCTTAGTATGTCACATATATTGCATATATGTGACCTACTAACCCCATCCACATCCACCTCATGGACTTCCATGTAGTGGACAAATCTGTCTCTTATTCCACAATTAACCCTTTGAGTACCTGAGAGGTAGGAAAGCATTGCTTAGCATGTTTCCTACCCCTCTGGTACCCAAAGGGTTAATAGGCAAGGTATGGACTACATACCTTGCCTGTATATATGTTTGTTTGTGTGTGTTTTAAACTTTTTTTTTTATTAAAATACTATTATTACACATTAGTTTAACTTAGATCTCATTCATTTTTAATGCCCTACCTCCTGTGTCCCATTGCTATTAGTACTTTTGCTCCACTCTTCTTCAAACTGAGAGTGGAGCAAAAGTACTAAAAGCAAAGGGACACAGTAAGTAGGGCATTATGAATGGATGAGATCTAAGTTAACCCTTTGAGTGCCAGAGTGGTACGCAACGCATTGCAAAGCAATGCGTTGCGTACCACTCTGGCACTCAAAGGGTTAAAATACAACTGAGGGAGCAGGCTGCACTGTGACTGCAGCGCTTCCCTCAGCTTCATTCATAAGAGCTGTCATTGCTGTGGGTGGCTATGAAGCCCGCAGCATAAGAAAACCCTGTGCGCTACAGAGATATTGGAGGAAGCGGGAGGAGAGGACAGAGACATCGGAGGAAGCGGGTGGTAGGCTTTTATTTGCTGCCCGCTTCCTCCGATACCTCTCCTCTCACGTTGGCATTGTGCCCGGCTGCCTGGCGTCGCCTTGTGCAATTCGTCCCTTTTCACAAGGCGTTTTACAATTACTATAAAGAATTGTTCCAGTCTATTGGAAGGAGCTGTTGTTTCCCCTTGGTACCTGTAAGCTATATGGACTAAGAGAAAAGGATTTAACAGGTAAGACTAAAATCCTGTTTTTTAAGTTTTCTTTTGATTTGTGCTCAGTTACTGCATTTTTAAACAGGAACGGGATAAGAAGTACGAATGTTCATTCATACTTCCCATGGGTCCATTTTTTTAGGTGATATTGTCCCTCTTGAGAATCAAATACCTGTGTCCCAATTTTTAGGAGATCAGACTGCGTGGTGTGCATATATGTGTATCAAATTGCTCCACAGCAATAAAACTCACATTAATATTTGTTTAAACTTCAGTATATGTTCATAAATTTAGGCTGTGTAAATAAAATAAATTAGTTTTACTCTAAATCCTTTATTCTTCAACAAGCAGGTGTTATCAGATAATGAATGAACCTAAAAATGATGTAAATGCTCTCACCACCATCTAAAACAAAAGTGCCCCAACTTTGGCTATTTCAAGCTCTGAGAGTCATGTTCCCTGCCTCTCTCTGCCTCTTGAGCACAGTGAGGAGGAAAGAAGCAGCGAGCAATGACAAAGGCAATGTATATTTATGTTGCCTTAGTCATGTGATTTCTGCAGCAGAGAGCACATGTACAGAGCCACCAAGGAACGTCTAGAACTGATTTCTCGGGTCCTAGAGCAGTAAAGTACAGCCTCCCGCCATGATCACAGCATGCCCTGTAATTGAAAGGAAACAATGTTAAAGCATAGAATTGTTAAATATCTGAATAGTCTTACAGGATCCCAAACAGCACAGGTTTACAGCAGGGAGATCTTGTCAAACTAACATCATAGATTTTTTTTGACTGGGTAACAAAAATAATAGACCAAGGGGGAGAAGTAGATATAGTTTATCTAGATTTCAGTAAAGCATTTGACACTGTCCCTCATAGAAGACTCATTAGTAAATTGCAGTGTTTAGGTCTGAAAGTAAAAATAGTCAAATGGATAAGGCAATGGTTGAGTAATAGGAGACAGAGGGTGGTAGTCAATGGAGAATTTTCAGATGAAGGGGGTGTTACTAGTGGGTACCTCAGGGATCTGAACTGTGGCCCGGCATAAAATGAAATAACTTTTGTTTTTCAATCAATAATAGGATCGTGTTGGAGGAAGAGTTGCTACATTTCGCAAAGGAAATTATGTTGCTGATCTTGGAGCAATGGTAGTCACAGGGCTTGGTGAGTTAAGTACTTGACCCATATTCAGTATTTGAAAATGGAATGATGTGCAGTTATCTGTATCTCTTCCAGGGGCTCAGAACAATATGTATTCAAATCAATGGCTGTTAAGAGTGTTTAAAATGAAGTTTATTAAAACAGATAATTCCAATTTCCTTACGCCTTGACAATAATGAAAATGGGCTTGGCACTTCCAAGTCACCTTGACCCTTCTCTGTGCCCTTTGCAGCATAAAAGATTTCTGTTGCGGCTGATCCTTAACCCTTTAAGGACCCATGACGGTCCTGGACCGTAATGGGATTCCGGGCTACCCACGCGGCTGCATGCAGTTTGGGGAGTCTGGGATCGGATTCTGCAAAAAAAAAAAAAAAAAAAAAGGTCCCTGGTTCTTAACCCCAACCCGACAATTGACTTACCAGGTACATCCCACAAAAACTGTCACTTAGTGACAGAGGACGTACCTGGTAAGTCCCGGAAGTCCGGATCTTCGTACAGCTGCACGCCGTTCGGGGACTCCAGAATTGTTTAAAAAAAAAAAAAAAAAAAAAAGTTAGCCGGGTGTTAAGGTGACAGCCGCGTACGCACGCAGCTGTCACTAAGGGGTTAAGTGACCGCACCGTGCATGCGTGGCCGGTCCTTAAGGGGTTAATCAAGGCCTATATCTCCATGTAATTCAATAGGAATCTATTTCATAAAAGCAAATCACTCCTCAACTGTATTGTAATTAGGCCTAAATTAGATCTATTTCTAACCCTTTAAGGGCCAGTTGGGCTTTGCAATGCACTGAACACCTCCCTAACATTCAAGGAGTTAACCCTTTGAGTTCCCGAGAGGTACGCAACGCATTGCTCTCTGGCACGCAAAGGGTTAAAAGCCCAATTTAATTTAACAGGAATAGTTACTTGGTTTACTCCCTAAAAACTCCAGTTTGCTTTTATAAACATGGGCCTTTGTGTTTTTCTAATGTAGGGGGCGTGGTTTGTTGTAGAATGGCTTCACCTTTGTTTTGTACTAAAGGCTTTTATGAGTGTATTCAGTACTCTAAAGAGTTGTAATTCTGGAATCTGCCAATAGCACTATAGAGGGCAAATGGAAATGCCCAGTGATTATAAATAGGACATTTAACCCAACACAATGCATTGGATATGCCGCTAGCACTCAAAAGGTTAAACCCTAGATTACTAGAGGTCTCCAACTTCTTGTTTTGCATCGTATTGGATAGCTCTATCCCTCAAGTGGTTAAATCGTTTAAATCAGTGGGAACGTATCTTTCCATTTATGGTTTGGTTGGTTTGCTCCAGAACCCCACCTTTTTTTATTTTGTAGATAAGGCCCTTATTTATTATGCCCATATTTATAAAAGCAAACTGGAGTTATTATGGAGTAAACTAACTGCAACATTGGATGGGGGGGATACCAATTCCTAAGTTTCCATGCACTTGAATAGAGCTCTTTAACTAATTGAACACTAGAGGAGTATGCAATGCGTTGTTTGCCCTACTGGCTCTTAAAGGGATAGTATTACTTTATTTTAACAAGCTTTAATATAGTTATTAAATTAAAGTAAATGAGCTTGGTCTTCTTTCCAAAACTTGTATAGTTTTTGTGTAATATTGTTCTGAAGTTCCCCCCTCCCACCCCTGACTTGAGGTAGGCACACTTTATTGACAGTTGTCATGAAGATTCTTTTTGTTTGCCATGCTATTTCGGCTCTGCAGACGTGCCGTCAGGTCCCGGGACCAGAATCTAAGTTTGTGAGCTAGAGCTCTGACGCGGGTAAAAGGGTCAGGAGGGAGGACTTTAGAACAATATTACACACAAACTATACAAGTTATGGAAAGAAGGAACTATATTAAAGCTTGTTAAAATAAAGTAATACTATCTCTTTAAAGGGTTAACTGCTTGAATGTTAGAGAGGTCTCCAATTCATTGCTTCAAAATGCATTGGAGACCTCACATACAGGGGAATAAAAAGCCCAGTTTAATTTAACACTTTTGTGTCCCCTGTGCTGCAGTTGGTTTACTCCAGAATAACTCCATTTTGCTGTTTTAAATATAGGGCAATAGAGAATTTAACTTTAGAGATGTGCTGATGTGAGCAAACAAGAGTTTACATTGGATGCTAAAGATCTCTCCTATGAGTCTGTTATTATTGTTAAAGGATAGTAATACTTACATTTTACTATCCAGCATCTTGTAGCCCTTAAAAACAACAAATTAAGTCACCCCAGCGGCATCTCTCAGACCTTTATGGATTGAGAGATATCACTTTCAAAGTTCCCCCTCACCTGACGTCTGCGATCTAGCTTACTACAGAGGAATCCTGTCCCTGAACAAGCGGAGGCTCTTCGGCAGAGCCGAGATTGCGTTATTGAAGAAGAAATCTTTCACTGAAACTGTCACCGTTCCAGTGATGGATTTCTTTTTCCATAACGCAATCTCTGATCTGCTGAAGAGCCTCCACTGGTCCCTGGACCGGATTCCCCTGCAGTCAGCTAGATCGCTGACGTGAGGGGATTGGGAACTTTGAAAGAGGGCATCTCTCAAACCATAAAGGTCTGAGAGATGCCGCTGGGGTCATTTAATTTTTTTTTTTTTTTTTTAAGGGCTTCAAGATGCTGGATAGTAAAATGTAAGTATTACTATCCTTTAAATCAGTTTACATCATGTAGTAGAATATCTGTAAAACTGTAATTAGTTAATTTTATCAGTTTATATATTATGTCAACATATGTTTTGAATCTTATTCTAGGTGGCAATCCAATGGCTGTAATAAGTAAGCAAGTTAATATGGAACTCGCCAAAATAAAGCAAAAATGCCCTCTTTATGAGGCTAATGGACAAGCTGTAAGTTTATATCAAGACAAACTGCTCTGATCTAGTCAGTGGTATGAAATGCGGCATTTATCTTTGTCTGGGCCTTTTCTCTAGCTGTTTTATATATATATATATTTTATTTCAGATAATTTTTCATCTAAATTTCCAATGTTTCCTGCCGATTCATTCATTTTGCCTCCGATCTCCTTATCATTTAAGGTGTTAACCTGCTAATGTCGGGCTTTTTGACACTTGAAGACGAGCAATTTTGGAGGCATTTACATGCCTTACATTTAGTCCGCCCACAGAAATGTTATACCATTTTTTAAGCATAAGTAGCACTTTATTTTGGTGCCACATTTATATGTATAACCCACTTGTCATAATTTGTGCTCAGTAAGTAAATTAATAGGGACTAGATAAAAGGTATTAATGGATGTTCATACCTCCCAAATTTCCCTTTTTTAAAGGGATAGTATTACTTCAAAATTACTATCCCTCATATTGTAGCCCTTAATAAACTGAGTTAAATCACACCAGCGGCATCTCTCAAACCTTTATGGTATAAGAGATAGCCGCTTTCAAAGTTTCCTCTCCCCTGCTGTCAGCGTTCTCCTGCCAGCAGGTGAATCCGGTCCTGGGACAGGCGGAGGCTCTTAAACAGAGCCGATATCTCTTTTATGGAAGGAAAAATGATTAATTGAAACAGTCTTCTACGTGTGCTTGGTTACCAAGCACACGTATAAGACTGTTTCAATTAATCATTTTTCCTTCCATAACGAGATATCGGCTCTGCTGAAGAGCCTCCGCTTGATTCAGAGACCGGATTCTCCTGCTGGCAGCAGAACGCTGACAGCAGGGGAGAGGAAACTTTGAAAGCGGCTATCTCTTAAACCATAAAGGTTTGAGAGATGCCGCTGGTGTGATTTAACTCAGTTTATTAAGGGCTACAATATGAGGGATCGTTATTTTGAAGTAATACTATCCCTTTAAGGGGGTACTGTCACTCGTAGGTGAAAGTTCCTTTGTTCCTCATTCCTTTCCTGGTGTCCTTCTTTTAGGAGTTTGCGTGTGTTTTAAATTGTGCCACAGTAATAAAACTCACATAAAAGTTTGTTAGACTTAAGTATGTGTGTGTAAATTTTTTTTTTTTTTCTTCTTCTTTGTCCCCCAGCCCTGCTTCCTATACCTCAAAAGTGACTTGTTTTTGGCCATTTGAGACACTGGGAGAGCAGCAGTGAACAATGACAAAGTTAATGTATAGAATATATTGATATTGCCTTTGTCATTGGCTCAACCAGCCCATGTGACCACTGCAGCAGGGAAAGGTCCTGAAGCAGTCAGTTACAGCCTCCCCAGCATGACCACAGTGTTCCCTGAGACTCTCTAGGATCTTTACATTTTTGACTTGCAAGGACAGTCACCCATTTTTAAAGGGATAGTAATACTTCGTTTTATCTTCATGTTTTTTTTTGGGTTTTTTTAATGCCTACAAAATAAAACGATATAAGTGTTATCTCTCAAACTTTTATGGTTTGAGAGATATTCAAAAGCAAAATTTCCCCCTCACTGACCAAAATGGTGAAGTCTGCCATCTAGCTGTCAGATTTGGAACCTGGTCCGCGGACCGGCTGCTGTAGATTGAAGTAGTACTTCAATCGAATAGTCTACAAAGTGTGCCTGGTTTGCAAGTACACTTTTTAGACCCTTCCAATAAAATAGTTATTTTTATATGTTGCAATCTCGGCTTTGCTGAAGAGCCACCGGTTGATCTGCGGGCTGGATTCCAAATCTGACAGCTAGATGGCAGACTTGACAGTTTTGTTCAGTGAGGGGCAACTTTGCTTGTGAATATCTCTCAAACCTTAAAGGAGATAAGACTTATATTGTTCTTCATGTTTTTTTAATGCCTATAAAATAAAATAAAGATAAAACAAAGTATTTCTATCCCTTTAAAGGACGGGTGACTGATCTGGGAGGTCACCCATCACGAGTAGGCTAAAGACTCTATTTAAATCAGTGGGACATTGAATTCGTCCCCTAAGGTGCAGTTTGTTTGCCCCAGAAACGGTCCACGTTGTCTTTAAGTGTAATGCACAGGTGTTTGTGTACTGTTTAATGATACATGTTCAGAGGATAACTAGAGTGATTCTGGGTCAAACCAGCTGCACTATACGGGACTAACTGAATGATTTTAAATGGGGCTTTTAAACTGTTGTATACCAGAGACATTTTCAGTACATTGCAAAACAATTACCCATTTCATTCAAAGTTTTAAAAGCCCCACCTATATAAATTGGAATTGTAGGAATTTGTTTTTGTTTTCTAAGGTGCAATTGGTTTGCCCTAGAATTATTTGCTTTCTTTTGAACATGCCTTTAAAGTTAAAGGGATAGTAATGTCACAAAAAAGTATTAACTATATGGTATATACAGTTAAAATAGAGTACTTGCATTTATTCATATCTCTCAAACCATTATGGTTTGAGAGATACAGGAAAATAAAGTTCCCTGGTCCCTCCCCTTTCTACTTGATGAGCTGTAAAGCTGTCAGAAGCAGATTCTGGTTGCTTGACCAGATGTGGCTCTTCAGCAGCACCAATATAACGATCTCTAAAGATAAATACTTAATTTGGAAAGAGTTAAAGGAGTAATTAAAATTTGGCAGGGCTGCATGTCTCATCTGTTCTTCCAATGCAGCACCTCAGAGACATTTAACTCTTTCAGGGCTGGAGTGCTTACCTCAGAGGGAACACTGCATATGTTTCAGATAAATATATACATGTAAAAGAATAGTAACCTTTAATGTGTTTAAAATATAGGTCCTAGGGTTTGTCCTGAGTAATACAAGGGTACTCCCACTTCTGTGAGATGCTGTATTCAAAAGTTATTGAAGCTCAAACTTCTCAGTGGCTGGGAATGTTAGTGATTCTGTTGCTACACCATCTTATGGAATTTTATGGTCATCAGACCAGAGCTGTCCATAGGATGGTGTAGTAACACCACCACTGTAATATTTCAGCCCATTGAGAAACTACACCTAAAAATTTCAAGTTTGAGCACCGATAACTTTTGTGTAAAACCCTTCACAGCAGTTGGAGTACATTTGTTTTGCTCAGGAGGATAAACCCAAAAATATAGATCCCCCCCCCATATTAAGTGTTACTAATACCTTTAAAGATTTTATCATGTTTCCTTTTCTGGATATACTGCATGGTTCATTGGTTCATACAATAGTTTCTTTAGCGGCACGGTTTCATGGGAAGATTCTCTGCATTTCTACCAGCGGTTCCATATAGCTAGTTAACACGGCAGTACAGTGCCTAAAATTTTATATTTCTGTTCAATTTTGAGTTTCAGGTGCCGAAAGAGAAGGACGAAATGGTGGAACAAGAATTCAACCGTTTGTTAGAAGCTACGTCATACCTCAGTCATCAACTGGATTTCAATATACTTAACAATAAACCTGTGTCTCTTGGACAAGCATTGGAGGTTGTCATTCAGTAAGTTTCCTTTTTCTTTACTGTAAAATCTCGGGTATAATACGCACAATTTTACCCCACTTCACCTTATGTGAAGTGGGGGGGGGGTGTATTATACACGAGAGTTTAAAAAAAAAATTAGGGTTGGCTGATCCCTTCCCTCCCTCCTCCGGGTCAAACCCGCTGTCAGAACAAGCCTTACTTGCTTGAAATTTAATGCCCCAACTTGAAGTCCGCATCTTTTGCTGTGGAGAAGGCAAAATACAGCGTTATGCCCGGGACCATAAATCTCCATAGGATGGTGTAGCAACAGCTCCTCTGTACAATTTCAGGCCACGCTGATATTGCACCTAAAAAATTCAACTTTGAAAAATAATAACTTTTGAATTAAACACCTTTCAGCAGTGGGAGTACTCTTGTTTTACTCAGGGGGATAAACCCTACAACATTTTTTTTTTTTTTACATTTTAAGTATTACTATCCCTTTAAACCTTATTTGGTCCTTGGTCTGGTCTTGTGTTCAGGATTGCCTTGTGCCTATCCCATAAATGCTTAAATTCCCTCCCTCTTTCAGCTACTAATGCCTATAGCTATACAATCCAGCACCCTTCTTGCATTCTCCAGCTTGTTGCCTATCTACCTGTCTTAAATAATTACTAATAATTCCCATTCTTCTGTCCTTGACAGTACAATGCCTTTAATACTATAGTCTGCCTTTGGATTTGTACACGTCCTTTGGCTTATTCACCCAGAAATGTCTCTTGGGCACTTTTGACTTAAAGGGATAGTAATACTTCATTTATACTAAAGCCTTGTAAGCTTGCATTTAAACGTTATGCACAGTGGTACCTTACTCATGCTCTGAAACACTCTGGTTCTTCTTAAATTTGCCAGTAAAATATCCCGCGAATCTAAAAATGTCAGCCATGTCTTGTAATCCAGCAATAAGCACGCTCTCGCAGTTTTCCTCTAAATGTGCACGATTCTTTGCATTTTCTATTTGGGAGGGGGTGGCCGCATCACTGCGAAGGAACGGTGACGTTCCATGAGAGTTAGGGACCTATTTGTCACATGTATCAATCCGCCTGGTTGACGGATAGATAGTCCAGTGTCCAGCAGGACTGAACTCCTGAAATCATGTATGTGTAATGTTTGAAGACTGAAAATATTAATCTGACTGAAAAGTATCGTAAGTTGTGACAGAAGTACGTCCCTGCTCTATTCACAAGTACATTGCATTGACTGGGACTGTTTAGTGTGTAACTCTAGCAGTAATTTGTAACGTGTTGGGAAATGGAATGCATTGTATCCCTAAAGTAATGGTGGGGTATCCTTTCTGAAAGGAATAAAATAGTGTTACTTGAAGGACTCCCTTGCATCGCGCAGCAATCTATAACACCACTGCCTCCTACTACATTGGCTGTTTAATTGATGTTTTCTGCCTCCTAGTTAAATATATAAGCTACTCATAAATAATCCCATACTGGTACCTCAGTAGTATACCCCGGGTTAATTAATGGGTAATGCTCAAAGAAGAGCTTGAGCACATTGCAGGTCATCATGCTAAGGGAGATATACCTATAGGGCTGGATGTACAGTTTCAAAATGTAGTCTTGGTTATATGCTATGTATATCCGGAGTTCATATGTGTCCAGGGTGGTGTATATAAAGTAGTCCTGAAACATCTAAAATGCCAGTGAGTCCTTTCTGTGAAATTACAGGGGAATACCCAGGCCAGTATGATTAAAGACAACCTATTATATAAAGGCATATCTCCATCCCCACTATCTGAATGAGCAATCCATATACGATAGCGCAAATCTACAAATGTAGCAAGCTCAGCAGTGGAGGACAATAAGCGAAAACAAATGTTACATATCACGTACAAATAAAATACAGTAGCAAAAGGGCAACAGATCAAAGGATTAACCATAGGTTTGATCTCAGTATAATACCCTGCGCTGTCGCTACATGTGGCCAGAGACACGAAGTGTGAATTGCCATATTAATAGATAGAAAATTAGTATGATGTGTACATGCACAACAGCAATTGAGTGGAAAATTCAAATTTAATCACAATGTATACTGTGTACAGACGTATTTCCCATAAACAGTCAGCTTGTGTTGCACCTGGTTCTATATGTGTTGCCACAGGCAGACAACACTGAGTCCCAGTTTGAGGCTTTTTGCTCGCTTTCAATGTATAGGCTTCCCTCTCTGGATACAGGGTCTGAATACTGAATAATATAGCTTTGTTATAAATATCTGATGCCTGTATTATTGCTTTGAACCTTTTTTAGGTAGGGTTTCATTCATCATTTTGCATATATTTGAAACACTAATTTTATGCTGAGCCCATGTCTGCTCAGCTCATCTGCAGTACTGAACTGAAATGGTCACATGTTAGAAAGTAGTTTAGGCAGAGGGGGGCACAACTAAAACACAAGATTTGCTGGGAGGCGTGTATGACTCACTCTTCACACGGGAGCGTGCTTCATAACTAAAGGTTAGGTCTTTTGTCCCTCCCTGACATCTGTCCGGTCGTACGGCAAGATCTCAGATCTGCAGGAGCTTTGGATGATGTCATGAATAGGGGCAGGAGGGGAAAGATTGAAGAGGCAATTTTATCAAAAGTAAGCTTTTGCTGAAAATAAGAGTAGGAGGCATCTATTGCAAAGTTTACAACACAAAATAACCAGGGATGTCAAAATGAAGTATTACTATCCTTTTAAAGTAAAATGAAGTTGCAAGTTGAAACAAAGTGTGGAGGAGCTTTCTCCTTCGTCTGAGGCAAAGGGTACAAATGTATTTGCGCAATTTCATCCAAAGGGAGAAGGAAGAGCTCTTCTGGAACGGAATGCACCATATTTGACACTTTGTTTCAACATAAAATTTAAAGTATAAATTAAGGCAAATGCCTGTTTACAATGCTGCATTGCTGAAAAGCTGACTTTTTTTTGGGACTAGGTTTATTTTTGAGATTTGTATTTCGAAGTTCACTTTTTTGTTTCCTTAGGCTACAAGAAAAGCATGTAAAAGATGAACAGATAGAGCACTGGAAGAAAATAGTGAAAACTCAGGAAGAATTAAAAGAACTGCTTAATAAGGTTTGGTTCCATTCGTATTTATTTTATCTCTCTCCCCCCTTGCTCTCCCCCCCTCGCTCTCTCTTCACTTGCTCTCTCCCCCGCTCTCTCTCTCTCAAAAGCAGGAGATTTTACCTTCACCTACTGGAGAGGTTTCTTTGATTCTAGGGGTTAAAATGAACCAGTCATTATGTACTTTTCCTAAGTTAGGAATACTCATTTCAGTTTATGGTGATGCAAATTTATTTTCCTAAGAAAAAACATATTACACTTGTAAGTGCATAATCAAATGAATGGGAGATCACTCAAGAGCTAGTCTGTGGTGAGGGGTGTAAATACATAATGTTTATTAATGTAATATAAAATATTTATTGATGTACCTGAAGTGTAGCTCCTCTTAACAGATGGTAAATTTGAAAGAGAAGATAAAGGAACTTCATCAGCAATACAAGGAGGCCTCTGAGGTGAAACCTCCACGAGACATCACTGCAGAGTTTTTGGTGAAGAGCAAACACAGAGACCTGACAGCACTTTGCAAGGTACAGAATGCAACTATATAGTGTACATATATGTGTGAAGATATTTTATATATAAAATAAAATAGTTCACGTGGCATTGTTCAGCTACTTTTATCTTCCTTCCATTAGGAGTATGACCAGTTGGCAGAATCACAAACAAAACTCGAGGAGAAATTACAAGAACTTGAAGCCAATCCTCCTAGGCAAGTTAATATGAACCTTCAGATTTAATAACATGTAAATGCTGAATTTTTATGAAGAACTTTTAATTATGCCTGAAAGTCAAATTCTGTTTTAGAAAAAGCATAGCTAGCGTCTATACTTTAAAAGTGTGCTTCTGTTTGATCAGTACTGGGGCTGCATTGTAAACCCAGATGGTTTAGTGTGGAAGCCAATCTGGGATCTGAAAAGTGACTCAGGTGCTCTTCCACTGGACTCTAGACTGCTAAGGAGAGGCTTTCTATCTCAACCTGAGCATTTCATGGGGCTGCACATGCAACTGTGTGATCTTATATGCTGTGTGCCACAAGCTTTATAGGTTGTATCCAGCCCATTCAGTGCAACTTCCCGGGCCAGCCAGGAAGAGTAGTTTTCGGACCTCCAAAACTGATTTCAGGAATTGTTTTGGAGCTTCACAGTGCTGCTCCATGCTTTTTGATAAGTCTGGTCTGATACGATAGGCTTGGTAAAACATCATGTTTAACCTGCTAAAGTTGCGTGTTTTCCACATCACCGAAGTTCAAAATTATGTGGCATGCTTTATATCATGTGATCAATGGATTACTCCTACCCCTGGTATCCTGTAAACACTTGTTTGGATTGTCTAATAAAGCAGCTGATTTTGAACGAACATAATAGTGAATGCAGTCCTGTTAAACTGCAACGTGTGTGTGTGCTCGGCTCCATTGTACTACAATGTTGTACTGATTTATTTTTATTTTTTTTTTTTTGCTTGAGCACAGGTAGGTCACTTAATTAATTTCTTTAAAGGGCATCTAACGCTTGGTGACCTATAGGTAGACCTGCTGTTCTGGAAATGGGACTTCATTGTGAGTCCTGCTGGACCAATGGGGGAGCAGAAAGGGAGTCTAAAAGACTCTCATTGCACCTTCACTGGTCCCGCGCAAAGACTGAACTGCAGTACGGAAGTCTCACAGTACAGTCTCATTGGGCTCCGCACAGTCCCTGTAGACCCTCTTCATCTGGTTTTAAAACCTACCACTGTGGGACTATGGAGGCTGCAAGCACAATCTGAGACATTTATGGTTGATAGCCACATACCTTCTGGGTTACATTTCTCCAACTGGGAAAAACCAGTTTTCTGACCTCCAAAATTGCTGACATAAGCTGTACTGGGACTGCACAGTGTAGCCAACAGCAATTTACTAAGTCTGCTCCCATAAGCGCAGACTTTCTATAAACCTTGAAAATTGACAGTTAACACCTACACAGTAGTTCTTGAAGACTGAATTTAGGTACTGCAGCTTTGTGACCAATTTGTAAAGCTTTTTACTTCTGTTGCACATTTCTAAACTGTAGTTATTGACACATTTATTTTTCTTCCTTCCAGTGATGTTTACTTGTCATCTCGAGACAGGCAGATACTTGATTGGCATTTTGCAAACTTAGAATTTGCTAATGCAACTCCCTTGTCTACACTTTCCCTAAAGCACTGGGACCAGGTAATAATTTTTCAGTACGTTAACACACTTAAACAGACTGTGCAGCCTTTTAGCCCTTTGGATGATAGAGACATCTCCAACGCATTGCGATCTTTAATCCAAGGGGCTAATCCACCAATTTACCCATTTTACAAGTTATTGTGCAGAGTTCTAGTCACTGAGATAAGCATATTTCCCCTACCAATCAGTATGTCCTTCCTATCTACTGCAAAAGCACGGATCCATGTCAACCTTTGGCATAAACTTTAAAAGTTCCTTTATTTCCTGTACTAAATCATTTATTATACTGAGAATCTTATCCAGGAATCCTTATTTAGAACAGGAAATCTGAGGCCCTCAAGGTGTTGAGGACTGCAAAAGGCTGGCCAGGAATCATGGGAATTGTAGTCCTCAACAGTAGGACGGCCTCGGGTTGTCCTACCCAATTTAGATAAGAGCAGTCTGTATGTGTGTGTTTGTATTTTGTCTTGTGTGTGTGTTTTCATGAGCTATTTTTTTTGTATTTTTGTCAGGACGACGACTTTGAATTCACTGGCAGTCATTTAACAGTCCGAAATGGTTATTCATGTGTTCCTGTGGCATTAGCGGAAGGACTGGACATAAAATTGAATACAGCAGTACGACAAGTACGCTATACAGCTTCTGGTACGTTAAACCAATTTTCAATATTTCTGCTTCTTCGCTTACTGCTCGCAGGCCTACCAAGATGTCAGAAACATTGTACATTTTATTTTAGATCCGGTAATTAAACATACACACATAATTACACCAAAATCATTGAAAGTACAACAATAAAAATTTCTTTGTTCCATAGTATTCTGAAATGGAGAATAAAACAGAGGGGGTGGCCTTTATGATAGAGGTAAACTGGAGCAAACCAAATGCATTGGGTTTTTTCCTTCTAATTTTTGCCACTATACTGTCCTGGGTTTCTCCCTCCCTTCTTTTTCACCCACCCTGGAGGCACCGCTTGCGGTTGTCTCCTCTCAGGCTTCCAGACTAGTTTCTGGTGATTACTGCAGCTATGAATCACTCCACTGGCAGTTGTTTCTGCCACTCCTATTTTTCGCCTTTCCGAATACACAGCTCTCTCAGTAGCAGATGCAGCTGAATTTAAGGATCAGGCAGATAAAGACTTTAAGTGACCTTTTCAACCTCCTGGGCCACCGTGCCCCTTGTATTTGCTACAGCTTGGGTTTCAAGGGCCATAGTCATGTAGTATGATCTATTATTGGAACCAGTACAGATGGAGTCTTCCAAGGGGTTGTTTTTCACGTGATATCCAAGATCGCTTATCTTTGAAGCAGTTTTAGATCTGTTAAGCTTCTTGATAAGATGCCCACTCTTGGTAGTGGCACACCATATGGACAGAAGTCCCTTATCTCTTTACTGTTCCTGGGCAGTTCTGTAACCTGATTCAAGCCTTGGAAGATATGCAGGTCTTGTTTATGTTGCCCTTTAAAGAAAGGTTCCTGGTGTTCTATTCCAATCTGTTTATTGTGCCCAAGAAAGACTGCATTCGCCATTGAAGTTTAAGCCTAAAGGGCCTCAATTGTTTCCTTCATACTCTCAAGATTAAAAATGGGATCTTCGTACTCTGTCCTAGCCACTTTGTGTTCAGGTGAGTTATTGGCTTCTCTGTACATGAGACGCGTACCTTCACGTTACATATTCACGTTCAAAATCAGAGATTCCTTTGCTTCTCGTTATTACTATTTCCAATTCACAGCCCTTCCCTTTGGGCTGGCATATGCTCAGCAGGTTTTCATAAAAGTTATGGTGGCACTGTCCAGCCATATTCGTTCTCCTTTCCTCCTTATTTGATCTCCTGCTCAAAGTGCCGTCAGCTGACCTTTTACGACTCCATTTTCAGATGTGTACATTCTGCAACAGTCTTCTTTGATCCCATCGCAATCTCTGGTCTTTCACTGCATGAGAGTCGACTCCCTTAAGGGAAGGGTCTTCTTCCCAAGAGGCAAAGTTCAGACATTTTCCAGGCATGTGCCTCGGTCTTTGGTTCGGCCCATCACTGGCTGTTTGGTTACATAATTGTTGGGGTCACTAGTCTCAGCTCTGGAGTTGTTTCCTTAAACGCAGTTGCACACTCAAGCCCTACGGCTGGCTATTCTTAGGAACTGGTCCAGACAGCAGTGCCATCTCCTTCAAATGATGTCCTTCTCAGCCCAGGAGAGGTTGAATCTTCTATGGTGCCTTCAGGAAACCCACCTGTTTGTCATGGTGGACTGGTCCATAGTTACAATGGTCCCAAGCCTGTTGGGGTGGAAAACCACTTTTGTCCACCATGTGACAGAGGGCTTCTGGTCTGACTGAATCCACTTTCAATCAGTGTGCTGAAGCTGCAGGAGGTTTGTCTGGATCTTCAGCATTGGTCACAAAATTCTTTTGTGGCCTTCTGGTTCAGTTACAGTCCAACAATGCAACATCGGTGGCTTATGTCAGATGCCAAGGAGGCACCAGAAATTTGGCCGTGTGATCCAAAGTTCATCTGATTCTTGCTTGGGGTTGAAGCTCACGTTACACCTTTCCTGGCTGTTCATATTCCACGTGTAGATAGTATGGTGGTGGACTTCCTCAGTCTCCAGTGCCTGGATCATGGCTAATTACAACTGAAGCAGTCTGTTTTCAGCTGCATATTTCAGAATTGGGGTCTGCCAGTTGTGGACCTGATGGTGTCTCCGATAAAACCACAAGGTTTTTCCATTTTACTCCAGGTACTAGGATCCTCTGGCCTTTGCAGTGGATGTGATGAGCATTTTGTGGTATTTTTTTCTGTAGTCCCCATATTCCTCAGATGAACCACAAGGTTCTTCCGTTTTGCTCTAGGTACTGGGATGTTGTGGCTTCTGCTTTGGATGTGATGGGCATTCTGTGAGACTTTTCTCTCATATGTGTTTTCTTTCCCCCCCAAACCCCCCTCCCGGACCCCCGATTTTCACTGTGCTAGTCAAAATGGACTGAGCTCATGTAATTGTGCCTTACTGGCCTCGTGGATCATGGTTCTCAGATCTGTCAGTAGCGTCTCCATCCAGCCTCTTCTGATGATGGAGGATTTCTCCTTCTAAGGTGCTCTCATTGGTTAGAGAGCACTCCAGCTTACAAGGAGAAATCCTCCGTCATCAGAGTAGGATGGATAGAGATGCTACATGGGATCGGGGAGCAGAGGAAGAGTGACAGACTGTGGTGCAGAGCTGTACCTGCAGTCTGTCCGGAATTAAGTCACAGTTTCGTCTTTAAACCTTTAATTTCAGCCAAACCTTGAACTTAAAAAGAAAAAAAATTACAAAAGTACTCCAGCTAGTCTATTTAGTTAGTTTTTACCCAAATTTGTATAGGGGTGAAAGTTCCCCTTTAAGGTGACAGTGGTCTCTTGAATCATTTGCTAGGCCGATGTCATTAAGAAGGGACTGGTACCTTTTTAGTGTAAATACTCATTCTACCAGGTGGGAGCTTCCTGGGCCTTTAAGAACCAAGCCCCTGTGGAGCAGCTGTGCAAGGCAAAATGACATGGTCCATTACGCGACACATTTGCTAAGCATTATACAGCTATGTGCTGGCTGCTATGGAGTTCAATTTTATGAGAAAACTCTTCCACTTTTTCTGCTGTTACTGTGTCCGTTGACACCTGAGGTTCATGATTCTTCTGGTTTCTCTGTTGAGACTGAGTCTGTTTGTGACTTTCTCTCCCTCCCTGGAATTCTGGTTGGGATTGTTACTGGTACATGTCCATGATTCCTGTTTTCCCACAGTGGAAGAACGAGAAAGGGATTTTTTTTTTTTTTTTGTTTTCTACATAAAGAGAAAATACTTTTCTCTTGTGGTATATAGGAGATAGCTCCCAGAGGGGTGTACTTCGGGTTCTTTGGTGTGGAGACTACCTTCCTGCCCTGCTTTTTGTGTGTTTTTCTTCTTCTTCTCTATTTTCCTTCATCTCTGCCATCTGTAAACACTGAAGGCTGTTACTGCTGGGCAAGGATTAAGGAGAGCTGGAAACACACACTCACACTGCATTTGGTCTGTGAGTTTTCTTTTATTACGTCATACTTTTCCCCCCACTCCAATTTGAAGTAGTTTTAAGAACAGACCTGGATGCCAGACATTGTCAAAAGCTTATTTGGAAGTCCACAAAGCAAGCAAATAGTTTTTCTTTTCCTGTTCTATGAATATATTTGTTTATTAGTGTGTTTAGGGAAAAATCTTGTTTGGCTCCTGTGGCAAATCCTTTTTTTCTCAGAGGAATGTCTGTATACATTCACTCCTACACATTCTATAACATCCCTGAACATGTACCATCATGCTTTGTCAGAAATGGGTGTATGTATTGCATCCATGTTATTTTATCAAACCTATTTCTTCTTTGCCTACAGGATGTGAGGTCATAGCCGTGAACACTCGCTCTACTAGCCAGACCTTCATTTACAAATGTGATGCTGTTCTTTGTACTCTTCCACTTGGTGTATTAAAACAACAGCCACCAGCTGTGCAGTTTGTCCCTCCTCTTCCTGAGTGGAAGACTTCTGCAGTTCAAAGGATGGGCTTTGGTAATCTAAATAAGGTAAGTGTCAAAAGCACCCATTATTGTATCATCTGTAGTTGGCAAGCTCAGTTTTTATTCACATGAGCCTATGGTTAAGATAGTAAGAGTATGTCAGAATATCTGTGTCCCTTCCTGCTTGTAGGAAAAATGTTTTCTGCCCAAACTTCTGCTAAGGAGGCTAGCTGTCCTATGATTAATATTTCGCCAATCCTAGCACAGCTGCTGCATTAGATACCTAACACAGAAAGGAGAGAAACTCTGCAACCTGAATAGTGTGTGAATGGATCATAGACCACTTTTACTGAACATTACTAAATTGTGTGTTGTTGTTGTTGTGTTTTTTTTTTTTGTTTTTTTTTTTCTCGTAATGTTGGCAACACTCATTATCAGGTAGCTGATAATGGGTAATGCAAAACCGCCCAGCTTTCAGAGCATACTGTACATTTTAGTATTAAGTAAAATGGACTAAGTACCTTTACTCTGAATCCAAGTTATGGATTTTCTACCCAAACTATCTGTCCAAACCTCCTGGTAATGGAAACCTGAAAAGCCAGAATTAAAAGCCCCATTGGTGTCAGCTCGATTGCCCCATAATTAATCCATGTCTCTTTTGTAAATCTGCCTCATCACTTGGTTCATGATAGTGCATTGGCTTTCCAGGGGGTCCATAACAGGGAGGTTTGGACAGAAATATAGAAATGTAGAAAAATCCACAACATGGCTGCAGTGTGAAGGATCCTCAGTTTGTTTTACAGAACAGTCTAAAATGTGTAGTAGTTGGGTGGCTTAACATCAGCAGTTGGTTTTTAGCTTTTTGTAGGAAGATTGTATTTCTGCTGCCTTTCTGTGAACATTTTGGAGCAATCAGACTTTGGAAAGGGTGGTTGGCAATTTACTTAAATGTAAACTTTCATTCTCTTTTTTTCAGGTGGTACTATGTTTTGACAGAGTATTTTGGGATCCAACCGTAAACTTATTTGGTCACGTTGGTAGCACCACTGCCAGTAGAGGGGAGCTCTTCTTGTTTTGGAATCTCTACAAAGGTATGGATTACATGTTTTCTTACACCTTGACACCTTGTTAGATGGAATATTAATGGCTAGATCATAGGACCTATGTTACAAAAGAAAACTAGAATAATCCTGGGTAAAATTCATCAGCACCATGGGTTATGAATGAAAGTCCCTTTTGATTTTCTGCTACTTGTACTTTTTAACCCCTAGAATGCTTTAGAGGTCTGCAATGCATTCAGTAGTTTACTGCTCATTTAGATTGGTGAGGAAAAAAAAAAAAAAATTTTTCACATACGATGCAGTTGGTTTGCACCAAAAATACTGTTTTCTTTGAACCTACAGCCCTATAGATAATGATTTTCCTCGAATATAACAACCTGGGTAATCCAACTGGCCAATTATATTTAACCGTTGCCAACTGTCTTGGGGTGAAATATGGTAACCATATAGTTAGAAATAGAATAGAAAGCTGCAATATGTTTGCTAAGCTAGACCTTAGATTCCCATTGGTTACAGTAACTCAATAGGATCTCCCAGTTTTCAGTGTTTATTACCGAGTCTTTGGGGACAGAGGCTCTTTTTCCAGGTGGGTGAGATTCTTGGTAAACCCAACTCACACCCACTGCTGCTTTCCACCACCTTCATGGGGTATATTCATCCTGCTCACCCTAGTTCCACTCATACACATTAAACTACACATGCAGTGATACAAATCTTGTCATTTGGACACTTCTATCCAAGCTGGGGGTCAGGGATATTCCCAGATATTTTTATAAACCGGGCTACATTACCCAGGTAAATGGTCTGTAGGCTGAAACAACAGTTTTTTTTTGGTAAAAGAGGTGAGAAATGTAGGCTGCAGTGTAAAAAGAAAAAAATACATCTCCATTATTATTCTTTCACTAATAGCACCAATATTGCTGGCCTTGGTAGCTGGAGAAGCGGCAGGAATCATGGAAAATATCAGTGATGATGTTATAGTTGGACGTTGCTTGGCCATTCTCAAAGGGATATTTGGAAGTAGTGCTGTCCCACAGGTATGTATGACTGCCAAGTTTTAACCTCTAAGTATGGGAGTTTCTAAAACACTTGGATCTTAGTCTGAGCTAATGTATTATTGGTTCACTGTGCTACTCATTTACACCATTATTAGTAAGGAGATGAGCACCATTAAATGTTCCAAACTGGCAAAAAGAGTTCAGCTTTCATATGGGACCTTGGACTTTAACCCCTTGAGACAGTACCTATGAACGCCTTTGCTTCTGAGGCATCTTTCAGCTTGAGGGGTTATAATGGATTGCAGATACTTTTTTCTTCAACTTATGCCAATAATCATTGGGGGGTGGGGGGTGCTTGAAGGGGAGGGTGAAATGGGAGAGAAAACGATAGATAAAGATTGGGGGCAGAGGGAATTGTGAATGTGTTGTATACTCAGAAATATTGTGTATTAAACACAAGTGCATATTATGCTAGTTTTGGAGGGTTTTGCCAAGTTGATTGGTATACATCATGCCAAAAATGTAACCCTACCTAAAGTATATTAAAACTTTTGCAAGATTCAATGGTGCTCACCGCCTGGCTACTCATTATTCACTTTTTTATTAATGCTCATTTCTCTTATGTCCAATATGGAACATATGTACCATGGGGTTGAGCACCTCATCCTGGAGGGCAGGAAACATCTAAAAAAGACAGTCTTATAGGTTAAGACTCCAGCTCAACCCTCCCTGCCTATTAACTCCCAGAATTTGTGTCCTATTTGAAGCTGACATGGCAAGACACACTGTCTTAGTTTTTATTGTTTTATTCCTTAAATATGGAGCTGTATAATTCCCCATTTGGTAGGTTGCCAGTATTAGGATTCCCGGGAGTGGATTGACCAGTTATACAGGTACTATGTTGACCTTTCAAGCCCGGTGGTAGGAATCTTGCTACCATATTTTCCTCCTAACATAGTTTCTTGGAGGCTCTGTTTGCGTCTCTCTAAAATCGTAACCTGAAGACAGAAGAATGGTAAGTAACTCTGAGTGCCACATTTGTCCCACAAATGTTGCATTTCCATACAGGGGTGTTATGAGTCTTGTAAGGCTCTTTGTGTTGGTGGGTGTGTGTTATCCTTTTCTGAGACTCTGAAGTAAGGATGTCTGCCCTTTACATTGGGATTAGCTCATTTCACTGCCGTTTTGTCATTTTCAGGGTTTTGGGGGGTTATTTATATCAGCTGCCACTGGGAAGCACCACTACCTGGTATGAGGATGAGGTACATTTTGGGCTGGCAGAAGCACACGTTCAGGCCTATTTCACCGTTCACATTCCAGGGGTAGAAAAAGTTCTGGCAGACTTTCACTAAGATTTGATTGTGCAACTGCCATTCATCAATCTAATGGCTACAAGGAACAATTGGATGGTTCCAGTCTTTTGCTCCATTTGGGGGGGATCCTCTGCAATGTCGATTCCGTGGCACTTTCACCTCGCTTTCTTTCCTCCCATTCCTCTCCTTCCCAGTGTGCTAAGGATGGACTGTGCTACCATGATACTGGTTGCTCCTTATTGGACCAAGAGGGGCGTGGCTTGCAGAACTGGTGAGCCTTTCCATTTGGGATCCATTTCCACTGCCACCAGACCAGATCTCTTTCTTCAGGGTTGCCTTTGGAAAGAGGATGTGGAAAAGCTGGCTTTGACCTCATTGGTGTTGGCGCCAACATCTTGAAGAGAGGGTTTCTCCACTGAGGTCATTTTTACTATGATTCATGTTAGTAAGCCTATTTCCTCTAAGGCCTACTATAGGGTTTGGTCCATTTTTCTTTCCTGATATGTGGACGGGGGGGACCTGTCTTCAAAGGATTTTAACCTTCCGGTGGTTCTCTTTTCTCCTGGCTGGTGTCAATAAAGGACTCTGCTTGAGCTCCTTGAGGGTCCAGATTTCTTCTCTCTCTGTGTTTTTCCAGACGCGTATCTAGGTGTTTTGCAATGACCTCCTATTTAGTTCCTTGCAACCATTCCTTTGCGTCTGTTGACATGGAAAGTGATCTTTCTTCTGGCTGTGGTCTTCCTGGTTTTTCACAAGGACAAGGCAGTTCTTCGGCCCTCTCAGGAATAACTTCCTAAGGTGGTCTCCGAGTTCCACATCAGTCAGGAGATTGATGTGCCTTTGTTTTGTCCATACCCTTAGTCTTACAAAGAAAGGGGATCTCCACCTGTTCCGGTTCTGGATAGTCTTAGGAAACTCCAGTATAATGTGAACAGGTGGGAGTTCCTTTCTCCTTCTTCCCACCTCTAGGAGCCTACTGTTATATGCCATGGTACCTGTGTACCATATTGGACGATAGAGAAAATAGGATTTCTCTGTCGTCCAATACAGGTTACTGGTAACTCTGGGTAGGCGATCCACCCCTTTAAGTAGGCAGGAACAATTGTAAAATTGTATGCAGGGGGTGGAGCCTACCTTCCCTTCTTGGTTGCAGCTAGCCAACCAGCTCCAGAAAGATTTGTTCCTTGGTGAAGATAACACAGACAAGAGAACCGTTCTGCTATTGCTTTAGAAGTTTTTTATTTTTCTGTTAGAAATGGAATACCACCACTAGGCGGATTATCATAACTGACAATGCCCTTAGATGTGGCTAGCTCAGTGACCAGGTGCTTTTTGTGGACCTTAAGGCCTGGTGGGAAAATCTTGACTACAAGTTCTTCTTAATACATGGTAATCTGAAGACACAAGATCTGCAGGAAAGGTTAAGCAACCCTTTGAGTGCTGTGGGACCACATGTTGTCCCACAGTGCCCCTCCGCACAGAAGTTTTTCATTTGGAGTTCCTGTTGCACACTCCTGCACTCATTGGGTCTATCTGTATGTCTGTTGGGTGTTTGGATCAGGTTTATGTGGTATTTATCCCTTTAGCTGCTGGTTTGGCATTCATTTGGGGGGGTTTCTGACACTTTTCCTACTGGTTCAGTGTTTTTTGTGTATCCTAACCTGTTTTAGTGATGTTTTATGTCTTTTAATATTACACCTTCAATTGTGTAAAATATGAGTTCCGCTCCTTTAAGGCGTGCTTTACCGCATAGATGCCATTGCTCCATTCACTCCTATGGGACAGTACAGTTTGGGATATCTCTGCAACAGTTTAACCTAGCAGCTTCAGAGATGGCTCATTTTACTTGTCTGCCCTTGCTCTATCATCCGGTTCATGTTTCTAGTGTGTTGGGGAGCTCAGGGGGCTTCGGGCACTGTTTGGGGTACTTTTCTGGGAAAACTACATTACCCATGAGCACTTACTTTGTGCGCTCGTTTCTGATTGGTATCCACCATGGCAGCCATTTTGTGCTCTTTCCAGAACGAGTATCCTACACAGGGCTTGGACTCTCCTCTGCTGATCAACCCTTCGCCTGCCAGGTAAGTCTATTTTAGCAATTACTGGGCTGAAACACACTGTAATTGGGAGATTTCTTATACAGTAAGGTTATTGACACTGTGAGAATGTCTAATACCGTTGGAGCTTGGGGCCAGACCTACTACTAAGGATGCTGGGGTCTCTGTATCCCCTGTTGCGCATTGCTGCTCTTGTCATTCTGGGTTACCTAGAGAATTCTCAGGTCCTTTATGCCCAGCATGTTCTGATGTCCCTGAGAGTCTCCCAGGGACCTCCAGCCATGCATTAGAGCCAGTTTGGGTGCAAGAGTTCAAGGCTGCTACTAGGGACCTTAGTCCACTTTGCAACTCTTTCTATCCCAGTTACAGGGGGTCTTTCATTCTTGGCAGACCCCCTCCTTCATCAAGTCTTCCCTGCCAAAGCCTCAGGGTGTACCTGACATGTCAGATTCCTCTGAGGAGGAACTGTTGGTGGATTCAGATGTTGAGGAATGTTCTGCGGTGGGCTCCTCTCAGCTTTTTGGGGACCCTTTTGAGGCTGATCCTGAGCCCTCGGCTGAGGGCCTGATCAGGGCTGTTTTAAATACCATAAACATTCTCCTTGTGCAGGAGGTTCCTTCTGACCCTTCCGATATCTTTCAGGAGCCTAAAAAGCCCCTTACTTGCTTTCCACCTAACCCCACTCTTGACCGCCTTGTGTCTGAAGAGTGGAAGTCTCCGGACAGGAAACCTTCTGTCTCCAAGAAATTTGCTAAGCTTTATCCTTTTTCTGAGGCCGCGCTTGCTCAGTGGGTTCATCCTCCTAAAGTGGATGCTCCTATCTCCAGGCTATCCAAGTCTACTGCCTTGCCAGTATCTGATGCATCTGCTCTAAAGAACTGTACTGACCAGAAACTTGAGGTCTCCCTCAAGTCTATCTTTGCCATTGCTGGTTCTGCCATGCGTCCAGCACTCGCAGCAGCATGGGTGAATCGGGCCATTGCGGTCTGGACTGAACAGCTCACTCTTGCTGTCCATCAGGGTACTCCTACTTCGGATAAGTTGCGCCTCCTTGCCAACATTTCTGAGGCACAGCACTGTTTCTACTGCCCTATTTGATGCCATCCGTTTGGTGGCTAGGGTTTCCACCATATCTGTGGTTGCCAGACGGGCTCTTTGGCTCAAGATCTGGTCTGCTGACACTGCTTCCAAGAAAGCCTTGCTCTCCTTGCATTTTCAAGACACTTCATTGTTTGGGCCAGATCTCAAGGATGTGATTAGTGAGGCCACAGGGAGTAAAAGTACCCTTCTGCCCTTGGTCCCCAGGAAGAAAATGCCTCTCAAGCGTAACCAGTATTTTCGTTCCTTTCAGAATGAGACACTTCCGGCGAACCAGACGGTTCCCTCAGCTCCGCGTACCTGCTCCAAGCCCAAACAACAATGGAAACCAAGGTCTCTTCCAAGCCTCCTTCGGCATAATTCACCGAACCCGGGCCCACACTCTGCTGTGGGTGGTCGTCTGCATCACTATCACAGCATTTGGGAGGATTCAATGACAGACCCATGGGTTTTGCAGGTAGTGACTGAAAGGTACAGAATCCCTTTCGTCTCTCTTCCTCCCTTTTGCTTTCTTCCTTCTCATACTCCTCAGGGCGCAGAGAAACGCTGTCTGTTTGGCGCTGTTCAGGCTCTTCTGGACAAGAACGTTCTAGAGCCGGTTCCAGTTCAGGACAGGGGTATGGGTTTTTACTCAGACCTCTTTGTGGTCTCCAAGAAGGACGGCAGTTGTCTCATTTTGGATTTAAAGGATCTCAATTCCTTTGTGATACGGACTCTGTGTCACCAGGAGTCTCTGTGGACGGTGATTGCTGCCACGTCCCCGGGGGAATTCCTTGCATCTATGGATCTTCAGGATGCGTACTTACACATTGCCGTTCATCCAGAGAGCCGGCAGTACCTCCGATTTGCCTGCGACCGGGGACATTTTCAGTTCTCAGCACTTCCATTTGATCTGACAACAGCTCCTCAGGTCTTCAACTGTGTCCTGGGAGCCTTTGTGTCCATCCTCCACCAAGACAGCATCAGAGTTACTCCATACATGGACGACCTGCTTCTGAAAGCCCCTTCTGTGGAACTTCTTCATCAGCAGGTTCAGCAATGCATTCATGCTCTCACCCATCACAGGTGGATCGTCAACTTGGATAAATCAGATCTTGTCCCATCCCAGCGTTTGGTCTTCCTGGGCCTCCTTTTCGATACCCAGAAGAACATGGTGTTTCTCACGGATGAGGTGGCTCTCCAGATTGCCCACAGGGTTTCTGCGATACTGGCTTAAGATCCAGTTCCAGCCAAGAAGCTGTCATCTCTCGTGGGGAAATTCACTTCCACCATAGAAGCGGTACTGTTTGCCATGGCGCACACCAGGGAACTCCAGTGGTTTGTGATCCAGGTGTGCAGGGTTCAGCCGGACCTTCTGAAGACGTCGGTGTCAGTTCCTCTTCATGTGGAACTGCGTTTGTCCTGGTGGTTCAACCTCTCCAATCTGCTGAGGGGCAGGTCCTTCCTAGTTTCCTTTTGGACCACAGTGACGACATCCCAGAGTTACCAGTAACCTGTATGGGACGACAGAAAAAAGAGGATTTTGGTCTTACCTGTTAAATCCTTTTCTCTTAGTCCATACAGGTTACTGGTCTCCCACCCTATCAAGGGGCCATGCTTGGTTCTCCTGTGGCAAACAGTGGGGGTCCTTTGGGGTTATGCTCACAGGAGTCTTCTTTCCCTTCACTATCTAGTCAATAGTTAGTGTCTCAAATCTTTCTGGAGTTGGTTAGCTAGCTGCATCCAAGGAGGGAAGGTAGGCTCCACCCCCTGCATACAATTCTAGAATTGTTCCTGCCTACTTAAAGGGGTGGATCGCCTACCCAGAGTTACCAGTAACCTGTATGGACTAAGAGAAAAGGATTTAACAGGTAAAACTAAAATCCTCTTTTTAACCCCTTGAATGGTAGAGTTTTCTCCAGCGCATTGTGTCGAAGACCTCTCTAGCATTCAAGGGGTTGCGTTAAGAGCCCCATTTTAAATCATTGAGAAGTTTTCTGTCCCCTGTGGTACATCTGGTTTTGAAATGAAACACTTTTTTAAAGCGGAACTACCACCCAGAAAGTATATTGGCCCACATAATTGCACATCTGGCGACTAGCTGCTCAGTAGCGCTAGTCGCCAGAATTCTTACCAGATTAAAGAGATATCGCTTTTCTTCATGGACTGAGAGCAGGACAGAGCACGGACATCTTGCCATAGTGATGTCCGCGCGCCTGTGCTGTCAGTCCCTTTTTAGAGCTGATCGGCTCGTAGCAACGCCTCCTAGACCTGCCTGGGACTGACAGCGCAAGCGCGCGGATGTCACTATGGCAAGATGTCCGCGCTCCGTCCTGCTGTCAGTCCATGAAGTTTAATCTGGTAAGAATTCTGGCGACCAGCGCTACTGAGCAGCTAGTCGCCAGATGTGCAATTATGTGGGCCAATAAACTTTTTGGGTGGTAGTTCCGTTTTACCGTTTTGAATGAGATGTCTCAAGAAGATCTCTCTAGCATTCACATACATTGCAGTTTGTTTGTTCCAGAATTGAAACTCTGTCTCTTGATGAATAAGACCCTTGGTTCAAAATATCTATATTGTGCTTTAAGTTATCTTCACTTTTGATGCATCTGCAACAAACTATGTTCGCTGTTTTAACATTTTCTTTTTAACCCCTTAAGGACCATTTTTTTGGTTCCGGTTCAAGGCTCCCCAAACAGCGTGCAGCCGCACGGGGAATACTGAAATCCATGACTGTCCTGGCACATCTTTGGTCCCTATGGCTCGCCAACATATGACGTGCCAGACTGTCATGGTTCCTTAAGGGGGTTAAGAAAAAGTTTGTTAGAGGAACTGCTGCTTGATAATGACTTGGGTGATTTTGAAAGGGCTTTCAAATCCTCTATATTTGTAGGCATTCTTAAATTCTGCAGTTTGAGATATTTTGCTTTTGTAAATTTATGCCAGTTAGTCAGTATTTCCTGGCAGTTACTGTACCACACCAGGATATGCCAGCTAGTACTACCTAATCTGCATAAACCATCAAAGTTAAATCTCTCAAGCTATTGTTCTAAATAAAGAATGGTAAACAAATTTGGGTGATTCTGAAATCGTATTCAAAAATCACATACGTTGTTTTAAGGTATTCTAATTTAAAGATACAATAGGTAAATACATGCTTATTGTAAATCTGTACTGCTCCCTTTATGAATACTTAACCCCTAATTATAAATGCCACTTACCTTACTGAGGCAAGAAAACCCTAATGACCACTGCAAATTTTACACTTGCGTTTTAGTTAAAACGTTAGTAGACCATATGCAGAAAAAGAAATACGAGGAATTCTGGAGCATATCCACTATAGAACTACAAATTCCCATTGATTTTTAAATGGGGATTTTATCCATTTGAATGCTAGAGATATCCATAGCACTCAACTTGTTTAAAGCCCCCTTTAACTCAGTTATATCCAGGTCAGATTGAAGATATTATCTGCTGAAGGCACAAGGGCAAAATTAATTAGGACCGATTTAGGATTTTCAGTCCATAATCAGGTATGTGTGAGAGGTTGCTTGGAGGTGTCGGTCTTTGTTTGAGACCTTTTATTAAAGACTAGTGTAAAAGCCTGTGTAAACAGGCCAAGGTCCGGATAATGTTAACCCTTTGAATGTCAGAGGGATACGCAACACATTGCAATGCGTTGCATACCCCTCTAGCACTCGGAAGGTTAAGAGGCCGCTACCTCACTGCTCTACGTAATGCAGCCTTGCGTCGCCTCACTCACGCAATTCAATAATGCTCAGTAGAGACTGCCCAAACACGGGCAGTCTCTACTGTGCATGACTGCATCGTGACAAACATCCTAGCAAATTATTATATAGGATAGGATAAAGACATTGTTATTCTGAATAAAATACCACTGGCAATTTTTTATCTCAAGTCTAAGTTGAGGCTCATTAAAGGGACAATAGTTATAACAAGGGAATACGCACATCACTATTTTTTGCCCATTGAAGAACACTCTCTCTTAAAGTAAAAGCAGACAGCACTATGAATAAAAAGATTTGCAAATATAACCATGTAACTAGATCAGTCATGGGACAAAATGACAAAAAAGAGACTTGCAGCATTTACTTGAGAACTGGGTAAACTCCGTCATTCAGAATTTTAGAATATTCTGCTGAAATGAGCAAACTCTGACCAATTAAACACAACCCCTTTATTTCTTACATTTGTTTTAAATTATTGTAGCCAAAGGAGACCGTTGTCAGCCGCTGGCGTGCTGACCCATGGGCCCGGGGATCTTACTCATACGTGGCAGCTGGATCTTCAGGGAATGATTATGACTTAATGGCACAGCCAATTACTCCTGGTCCTGCTATACCTGGAGCACCACAGGTGAGATTTAAACAGATGTCTGTTGTAGGTTTTTGATTTTCTAAAGTCATGGTTTAAATTGAACTAACATAAATATTGATGGGTTAGCTAACTTTCTGGAGAATACAAGAGTATAGAAATGGAATTTTATGGACTCTACAGCTTTAGGGATCTTTTCCAGGTGCACTGGTTATTTCACTTGTTTTGAAAGTTTCTGTGCTGTGCTATGATGCTTTTCACTTGGGTGCCTGTCAGCTCTTGTGAACACACCAAAGCACATCATCTGCATCCTTACTGTGTTCCCTCAGGAATGCAACAAGGAAGGTCTGTATGGCAATGCTTATATGGATCAGCTATAACACCTATTTCTCTTGTGTTCCACAGCCAATCCTTGTGGTAAGAGAAAAACAGAACTATTGCAGGGGGCTGAAACGGTTCTGTTTCCTGTATAAGAGAAGCTCCTAAATCCACCTTTATTTAAAGGGGAACATTCATGAAAAAACTTTTGCCCATGGGTTTAAATTAGAAAAACTATATTAGAATTTTTTATTTACCTACCTCTTCAGATATAGAGACGTAATACTGGTCATGTCCGCATTCTGCGGCACAGTGGCGCAGGAATCCCCAGCTGCCCGAGGGAGTGCATTCACGCTTCCCTTCATAATGATATTTATGTGGTGTATCGTTACAGAAAGCTCCGTTTACCATGGTACTGAGCTTGCAATTCCGTACCATTGTAAACGGAGCTTTCTGTAACGATACACCACATAAATATCACTATGAAGGGAAGCGTGAACGCACTCCTTGGGGCAGCTGGGGAGTCCTGTGCCGCACATAGTGTATCGCAGAATGCAGAAGTGACCAGTATTAACTCTCCATATCTGAAGAAGTAGTTAGAAAAAAAAATACTAATATAGCATTTCTAATTTAAGCCCATGGGCAAAAGTTTCTTTCAAGCAGAACTACCAGCCTTAAAAAAACATTGTCCCAAATAATCCCCCATCTGGCAACTAGCTGCTCAGTAGCGCTAGTCGCCAGAATTATTACCACGTTCATGAGAATGAGCCACTACTCCGGGACTGACAGGCAGGGAGGAGCGCAGATATCTTTCCATAGTGACGTCTGCACGCCTGCTCTGTCAGTCCCTTCCCGGAGCTGAACAGCTCCTAGCAACACCTCCTAAAGCTGGCTGGAGCTGACAGCGTGGGCGGGCAGACGTCACTATGAAAGATGTCTGCGCTCCTTCCTGTCTGTCAATCCACGAATAGTGGCTCATTCTCATGAACGCGGTAATAATTCTGGTGACTAGCGCTACTGAGCAGCTAGTCGCCATATGGGGAATTCTTTGGGACAATGTTTTTTAAGGCTGGTAGTTCCGCTTTCATGTGAATATTGTCCTTTAAGTGTGCGTAAGTCTTTACATCTTTAGAAATATCGAAGTCCAAATATAGCCTTGGGTGATTCTGGTAATACTTTTGTAAAGACATCCACTCACACGCAGCCTATTTTTAAGAACAAGGAGAACCCTAGCTATATATTTTTTAGCTGCCTGGTCCTTTGTCATTGTCACAAACACAATTTACCCCTTACTGTAAAGAAGGTAATCCGTAACCCCATTTCTCTATTTACTATACATTTCCTTTGTTTGTGTACAAATGACACGGAGTGACTGAGATCCTGGTCCTGTTCAATCTATGCATTATTGTATTATGCTACCTTAGTACCAATCTATCTCTCCATTTAGTAATATGTAGCTTTAACCACAATCACTTGATCTGTAGAGTGGGTGACTGGGCCCTCACCCTTGCAGTGAACACTGCTAAAGCCACATAGTAATGAATGGAGAAAAGAGGTCTGAGATCCAATCTCTTCTTTAAATTGTAAACAAATAAAGGGAATTAATTTTAAATTGTGAGAGGTGGCATATGAAACAGAAAATATAAATGTGTATTCCATTTTCTTCCCTTCAGCCTATTCCACGCTTATTCTTTGCCGGAGAGCACACTATTCGGAACTATCCAGCAACTGTCCATGGAGCCCTCTTAAGTGGATTGAGAGAAGCTGGTCGTATTGCAGACCAATTTCTTGGAGTCATTTATAACCTACCTCGCCAGGCCACCCCTGGAGTCCCAGCACCACCTACCTTGTAGCAAAGCTCTGATGGACCTTGGAATTGTGATGTTTTTGGACTTGTCAATGGTCTCTCTTGATCATTAAGCACACTGTGTTTGCACCGAAAAGATTATGGAGTTGATCAGCAACCAGCCTCACCATCAATAAGCATTAATGGATTGTTTCTTCAAAACTTTTTTCCTCTAGGCTAGGGTATCTTCATGGTATGGGACTCATGTTAGTCAGATCATAGCTGCTAGACTCTAGCACTAGTATTTAACTTTAAATCATGAAATATGGCTCCTAATGTTTTAAATAAACATTTGGGTGTGGAATAATAATTTTGGTTGTTTTTTCTTTAACAATAGATTACAGATCTTGTAGCAATTAGCATAGTAATTGTCTTGTTGGTACTTTTATTTTGGATATTAAATTTTTTTATGAAAACTTGTTCCAAAGGAGTTTTATTTTCTCATGTTTACATCTTGCAAATAATGCTCAATATAAAGCAAATAGAATATATGAAATTACATTTTCTATAAGACTTCTTTACAAAAATAAAACCTCCCAGAATACAACATGAAAGTTACATATGTATACTTGTACTATGTATAATTTATCTTTATTGTGGTCTTAATCAGGCATGTCAAACATGTGGGTCACATGTGGCCCCCTGCATCTTAAATTGCATCCCTCTATAGAGAGAGAAACATTTTAATATCCTATTGACCCACATCTTTCCCCACCCTCCTTGCCTCAGCCTACTGTTACCACCTGTCTGGTTTTCTGGCTTCTGTCTGTTAGCAGTGACAGAATCAATTGCAGGCAGCAGGAATGATTCACAGGCAGAGCATTATGGTAGTGGCTAGATTCTACTAAACTAAAGCATCATTCTCTGTCGTCCAATATAGGTTACTGGTAACTTTGGGAAGGGGACTGCCCCTTTAAATAGTCAGGAATAATTATTGGAAAGAAGTGCAGGGTGGAGCCTTCCTCCTCTCCTAGCTGGTCCGCAGCCAATACACTCCAGTAAGATTTGTTCCTTGACCAAGCAAGGCATGAGAACAGTTCTTCTATAGTTTGTTATATTTATTGTTTTCTGTTAGATATGGAATACCAGCCATTAGGCAGATTACCATTACGGACATTCCCAAGTTGGACCGATGCTATTGTAGACCTGTCAGCCCTGTAGGGGAAAATCTTGTATAGCCTGTTTTTTTCCCTAGGAGTTGCCCACTGAGGCTTCTTTTTTAACAATGGTAATCTGAAGACAGAAGACCTGCTAGAAATGTGAGCAACCCTTTGAGTGCTGAGGTCCACATGTCCCACGCTTCCCATCCGCACAGGGGTATCTTTGGGAGTTCGTAATGCATACTCCTTCACTCATTAGATTTATCTGCATGTTCTGTTGAGGTTTGGAGCCATTGGGTTTCTGTGGTAAATTTACCCTTTGTCTGCCATTTTTGGCACTTTTTGGGGGTTTCATACACTTTCCCTACTGGGTTCAGTGTTCCTTTATTCTAGTGTTTTCTGACATGTTTTGTACTGTTTAGACACCTTTTCTCATTGTCACCTTATCCGAGTTAAAGGCACGCTTTACCGCATAGACAACATGCTCCATTCATCTCTATGGGACTTTACAGTTTGTTACATATCTCTGCAACCGCTCAACTTAGCGACTTCAGAGATGGCTCATTTTGTTTGTCTGCCTATGTTCTATCATCCGGTTCATGTTCTGAGTGTGTTGGAGGGCTCAGGGGGCTCCCATCACGGACGCCATTTAATTCTTTCCCTTCATGAGTATCCTACCCAGGGCTTGGACTGTGTCTCCTCAGCAGATTAACCCTTCACCTGCCAGTTAAGTGCATTTTAGCAATTTCTGGGGTGAAATACTTAAATCTTATACATTTTATTAGGGTTTTCCCTTATACGCTTAGATGTTTGTACCCTGTGAGGATGTCAACTCCGTTGGAACTTGGGGCTAGGCCTAAGACTAAGGATACTGGGGTTTCTGTGACCCCCATTGTGCATTGCTCTTCATGTCAAGCAGGGCTTCCTAGAGAATACTCGTGTCATTTATGCCCTTCATGCGTTGCTGCCCCTGCATCTCCCCCAGTGACCTCCAGCCATGCACTAGACCTAGACCCAACATGGATGCAAGAGTTTAAGGCCACTACTAGAGACTTACAACTACTTCCATCCCAATTACAGAGAGTCTTCCAGTCCTGGCAGCCCCATACTTCTATCAGGTCTTCCATACCCAAACCTCAGGGTGTACCTGATGTACCAGATTCCACTGAGGAGGAACTGTTGGTGGACTCGTATGAGGGTGAATGTTCTGCGGTGGTGTCCTCATATTTTGGGGACCCCTTTGAAGCTGACCCTGATCCCTCTGCTGAGGGCCTATTCAGGGTTGTCCTCACTGCTTTGAAAATTCCTCTGGTTTCTGAGGCTCCCAAGGACCCTTCTGATATGTTTCATGAGCCTAAGAAGCAGAATACCTGTTTCCCACCTAATCCCACTCTTGATCACCTAGTGTTAGATGAGTGGACGTACCCTAATAAGAAATCTACTGTGTCTAGAAAGTTTGTTAAGGTGTATCCCTTCTCTGAAGCGGCCCTAGCGCAGTGGACTCGGCCCCCTAAAGTGGATGCCCCAGTTTCTAGACTCTCTAAGTCCACTGCTCTACCTGTGGTGGACACGTCTGTCCTTAAGGATTGGACTGACTGGAAAATTGAGGCCTTTCTAAAGGCCATCATTGCTACTGCAGGCACCTCCTTGCATCCCTCATTTGCAGCCGCTTGGGTGAACAGGGCCATTGCTGTTTGGACTGATAAGCTGACTGTGGCTGTACTTGCTTCTGACATGTTGCGGCTTCTGGACAACATTTCTGAGGCTCCACATTATGTATATGCTGCTATCTCTGATGCCATCCGGTTGGTGGCTAGGGTTTCTACTATGTCTGTGGTTGCCAGACGTGCTCTTTGGCTCAAGATCTGGTCTGCAGACACTACCTGTAAGAAAGCACTACTTTCGTTGTCTTTCTTGGGAACGTCCTTGTTTGGGCCAGAGCGCAAGGACCTAATCAGTGAGGCCACTGGGGGTAAGAGCACCCTCTTGCCATTCTTCTCGAAGAAGAAGCCTCCAGTCAAGAGAGAGAGGATTTTTTGCTCCTTGCAGGCGGAGGCGCGTGCCACGAACCAGGTGGTTCCCTAGGCTCTCAGCGTTCCTCCTCCAAGCCCAAACAACAATGGAGGTCCAAGCAGTCCTCCACCAAGCCCAAGACCTCCAAACCTTCTTCAGCATGACTTGCCGGAAACCACACGCCAGTGGGTGGCCGACTGCGCCGTTTCATTAGTGTCTGGACAGACACCGAGATGGATCCTTGGCTTCTGCAGGTCATTTCAGAGGGCTACAGGATCCCTTTCACCTCTCTTCCTCCGTTCAGGTTCTTTCCTTCTCTCACTCCTCAGGGAATGGAGAAGAGCTGTCTGTTCCTTGGCGCAATCCAGACCCTTTTAGTCAAGGAGGTCCTGGAACCGATTCCCGAGCTGGAAATGGGTTCGGGTTTCTACTCCAACCTGTTTGTAGTCTCCAAGAAGGATTCTAGACCTCAAGGATCTCAACACCTTTGTGGTCAAAACTCACTATCACCAGAAGTTCTTATGGACGGTGATTGCAGCCATGTCTCCTGGGGAATTTCTCGCTTCTCTGGACCTTCAGGATGCCTACCTGCATATAGCCATCCATCCGGAGAGCTGCCAGTACCTCAAGTTTGCCTGCGATCAAGGGCATTATCAGTTTTTTGCTCTCTCCTTTGGACTACAACCCCACAGGTCTTCAGTCATGTCCTGGGTGCTTTAGTGTCCGTCCTACACAGGGACAGCATCAGGGTCACTCCATACATGGACGACTTGCTCTTGAAGGCCCCCTCTCCGGAACTCCTTCATCAACAGGTCCAAGACTGCATTCATGCTCTCACCCATCACGTGTGGATCCCGAACATGGACAAGTCAGATTTGATTACATCCCAACGGCTGGTCTTTCTGACTCGCCAAATCACTCACAAGGTGTCTACTGTCCTGGTTTCCGATCCAGTCCAGACCAAGAAGTTGACCTCTCTAGTGGGTAAGTTCATATCCACCATAGAGGTGGTCCCGTTTGCCATGGCTCACACGAGGGAACTTCAGAGGTTCATGATCCCATCTTGCCCTTGCAGACCTGATCTACTGAAGATGTCAGTTTCTCTACGTCTTTCATGTGGAGCTGAGTCTGTCGTGGTGGCTCGATCTCTTGAATTTCCTGAAGGGCAGATCCTTCATGGTATCCTGGATGACAGTGACGACTGATGTCATCCTCTCAGGCTGGGGAGCGGTCCTGGGTCACATGAATGCCCAGGGTCAGTGGTCCATGGCGGAGTCTCTCCTTCCCATCAACGTCCTGGAGCTTTGAGAGATCTTTCATGCACTCAGGTACTGGACGTTCAAGCTGGAGGGCTGTCCTGTTCGAGTCCAGTCCAACAACGCCACGGCCGTGGCATACATCAAAAAGCAAGGAGGAACAAGAAGTCTCGCAGCTTCGTTAGATGTCAAAGCTATCTTGTCCTGGGCGGAAGAACGTGTTCCTGAAATATCTTCATATTCCCTGCGTGGACAATGTTCTAGCAGAATTTCTGTGTCGCCACACAGTGGACAGCGGAGAGTGGGAACTGCATCAAGGCGTCTTCAAACTCATTGTCCAGAAATGGGGCCTTCCTTGTGTCGACCTGATGGCAATGAGGCACAACAGGAAGGTCCCGTTGTTCTGCTCTCGCTGGAGGGACTCTCTAGCTTTGGCAGTGGATGCCATGTCGCTCACATGGAACTTTCCTCTGGCATACATCTTTCCTCCCATTCCCATGCTGTACAGTGTGTTTTGGAAACTACGTCTGGAGGGTTCTCCAGTCATTCTGATTGCTCTGCACTGGCCTCCTCAGGCCTGGTTTCCGGAGCTTCTGGATCTCTCTGTGGCAGAGCCCTTTTGGCTTCCCCACTGTCTGGATCTTCTTTTGCAGGAGTACCTGTGGAAGGAGGCTGTAGACTGTCTGGGTTTGACTGCATGGAAATTGAATCCTCAATATTGAAGAAGGATTTTTCTTCAGGTGTGGTGGCCACTATGCTTAGTGCCCGGAAGCCTGTTTCCTCTAATGTGTACCACAGAGGCTGGTCCACCTTTTTCTCTTGGTGCACTGATAAGAATCTTTCACACAACTTTGATCTTCCTACGGTCCTGTCTTTTTTGCAGGATGGGGTTGATTAAGGGTCTCAGCTTGAGTTCCATGAAGATCCAGACTTATGCTCTCTCTGTTTTCTTTGAGGCTTCTTTCCATCCTTCCAGATGTCAAGGTTTTCTTTCAGGGCGTTGCCCATGCTAGTCATGCCTTTATGAGCCCCGCTCCTCAGTGGGATCTTAACTTGGTTTTCGGTGTCCTTCAGCACCTCCACATTTGAGTCCTTGGCTACTATTCCTTTACGTCTGACTTGGAAGATGGCCTTTCCCCTAGTGATAGTATCTGTTCGCCGTGTCGCAGAGTAACATGTCTGGTCTTGCAAACCACTCTTTTTTGGTGTTTCACAAGGACAAGGTGGTTCTTCGCACTTCTCAGGAATTTCTCCAGAAGGTGGTTTCTGAATTCCACATTAATCACGAAATCATGGTGCCCTCTTTCTGTCCTGACCCTGCAACTGACAAGGAGAGGGATCTTCATTTGTTGGATGTGGTACGATGCCTTAAGTTCTATATGCACCGTACTGAGTCCATTTGTCAGTCTGATGGGCTCTTTGTCATTCCTGGCGTCCAAGGTTACCATAGCTTCATGGATTAAGTTTACTATTCACAAGGCCTACTATCTGAGGACGAAGCCTGTTCCATTTCGGGTCACGGCTCATTCCACTAGGCCTATTGGGGCTTCTTGGGCCTACAAGAGCCAGGCCTCGGCTGTTGGTCGTCTGTGTGCACCTTTTCTAAACACTACAGTGTTGATGTTCTGGCATTGGCCGATGCCAGCTTTGGTATGAAGATCCTGGAGGCTATCATGCTTGTTTAGGGTCTTCTACTTCAGTACCTTTAGCAGGGCTCAAAATTTCACATATTGAGCTTACTAGCCAGGCCTGAAAAGTTACTCGCCACCAGTTTCCATGCCTATCCCCACCCATATCCCCTCCTTTAACCCCACCCATTTCAAGTTCTCTTTGATGAAATAACAATTTTATTCTGAATAAAACATAGAACAACAGTAACAAAAATATACACCTAGTCACACCTTGGAGGGGAAGTGGGGAACACTGATTGGCACACCTGGTGAGACCTTGGGGAACAGTGATTTGTACACATGGATACACCTTGAGGGGAATACTGATTTCTAAACCTGGTTACCAGGTGTACAAATTAGTGTTCCCCTCAAGGTGTAACTAAACCATGTGTACAAATCAGTGTTCCAAGGTCTCACCAGGTGTGCCAATCAGTGTTCTTACTGGGTGCACCCCATTGCTGACATAGTTGCAGAGGAAACATGCCAGCCAGGGAAGACAGGATATTAAGCCTGCAGTGCAGTCTAATAAGATTTCATCAGGTATCCCAGACCAAGACAGAGTGATATAATCAGGGATGTTGCTATAAGCAGGCTTTATATTTTTTTTCTCTTACGTAAAATGCCTTTCTTTTAAAATGAACAGGCCTCTTTAAAAGTTCTGTTTGTAGAGGTTATTTAGGAAACATGGGCTGTTAATTCTAGTCCACCATAAGGTTGTTTATCAAACAAAAAATCACAAAGGCTGCAATAAAGCAAGTGAATAAAAATGTATGTTTCTAACAGAATGATTTGCATTCATGCTTAAAGTAACAGTAATGTCCCATAACAAAACTTTCTTGTTTTGTAGAAATAAATTATGTGGCACAAATCCTCTCTCTCAAACCTTTATGGTTTGAGAGATATTCGCTCGTAAAGTTTCCCTTTTCCAGCAGGAGATTCGAGTTGGCTTTTCAGCAGAGCCGAAATCACATTATTTAAAAAGAACTACTTAATTGAAACTTTCTACAAAATGTCCTTGCAAACCATGCACACTTTGTACACCTTTCCAATGAAGTAATTCTTTTTAAACAACGTGATCTCCGCTCTGCTGCAGAGCCGCCAGCTGGTCCCGGGATCTCCTGCTGTCAGCACAGCTCTGACGTCAGGAGAAGGGGAGGGAGGGAGGAACTTTACATGCGAATATCTCTCAAACCGTAGAGGTTTGAGAGGATAGGATTTGTGCCACAGAGTTTATTTTTTTTTAAACTGTACAAAACAAGATTTATTTATTTTTTATTTTTTTTTTTAATGGGACATTCGTGTCCTTTTAATGTTAATTAAGGACTTGGGCTTCCAGAGGCAGTAACGTCACAGTCTGAAGATGCACAACAAAAGAAAATAGATGCAGCAATTTCCTAGACTGCTGTCACCTGCTTCCAGAGGTGTCTGCAAGAAGGAGGCATAAACAAGCTAGGCCTATGCAACACAGTGCTGATATGTAAGCTTGTGCTAGATTTTTAATCCTTTGGCTGCAAGTGAGGGCTTCAAAACACTGCATATTAATGATCTTGAGACCTCTCTAGCACTCAAGGGGTTAAGGATGTATTGCACAGATCCGGCCTGTTTGTGGCTCTGTAGGAGAATGCTAGTCCGACCCTGGCTTATTACCTGCAGGAAAGGATGCAAAATGTCACGCCCAGAATTTTTAGGTTCTTTCATAGCCTATTTAACACCCCCTTTGTGTAACCGAATAAGTGATTTAGATTAAAACCAAAGTATTTTATTTACACAGACTAATTTATAAACACATGCTGACATTTACACAAACATCAATATGAGTTTTACTGCTGTGGAGCAATGTGATACACTTATATACACACACCACACAGTCTGATCTCCTAAACACAAGGACACTAGGGTGGGAAAGAGGGACAGAGGGATTTGGGTCTCAAAGAGGGACACTTGGGAGGTATGTGACTCCACTTTAAAGTTACCATAGTAGAAGGCAAAAGAGATAACCAAAGTAATAATTTACAACTACTGCCTTTCCTACCATTTAACATGTGAGTGCTTCACAGTGTGCTAAGATCCCTCTGGCACTCAAAGGATTAAGAGTTCAACAAAGTAAAAAAAACTAAGTGTAACTCAACTGAATGTTACTTGTACCATGACAATGCATAAACTACTTCCCCATAAAAAGGGATAAAGTGTGACAGAACATACCAATTAACCATTTAAGTGTCAGAGGGATACCCAACACAGTGAAAGAATGCATTGGATACCACTCTGGGACTCAAAGGGTTAAGTGGTGATACTGCAGTTCAACTACATGCGTTGAAGAAAGACTGACCATCTACCAAGTCCATCAACTCGCGGAACATCATATTAGCCCGCTGATGATCAGTGGATTTTCATTTTACCTGGAGGGATCTGGAAGTTGCCATGTAATTGCCTCCACTTTGTGGGCATTGGTAGCAGCAGCATTGTCACCCTGGGCCCTGGAGCAACATTCAAGTAAGCAGTCGGTAGATAGGCAGAATATTGCTAGAGCGATGTGTGGCCAACCAAGCAGCCCTTCAGCCCTATTTGTGAGAGCACCATCATTCTTTGCTTACTAAGACTTTCATGGACTACCAACACCGATAATTCTCACCATAACAGACACCCAGTCATCAGTGTCGTATCAGAGAGACATTTGATGACTGGGTGCATGTAATGGTGAGAATTATCGGTGTTGGTAGTCCATGAAAGTCTTAGTAAGCAAAGAATGATGGAGCTCCCACAAATTGGACTGAAGTGCAGCTTGGTTGGCTGCGCATCGCGTTAGCATTACTCTGCTGAACAAAGCCTGTGATGATCACAGCCCAGGCAGGGCACTCACTGCATCTTCATGAGACTGCAATGTTCAGCGCAAAAGAATCACAGAGGAGGATGCAAGGGTGGTCTAGCAGAATGTCACACAAAGCTCTTGCAGCCAATCAATTTGGTGTCTCGGAGTAAGCATATAAAATCAGGCGCCCCCTGGATTCTGACACAGGTCTAAGATGTAACTAACGCAGCTGGAGGGCTCTATTGGGGGAATATGAATGTGTATCACTGTGTGGCTCGAGAGAAGAGAAAAGGGGCCATTTTCTTGCAGGGCTTCAACTTCCACTCGCCCTCGCTCAATTTCTCCTCACCAAATGCAAAGATGCGAGTGGAAATTATGAGCCCTGCCTTTAGTACTCCTTAACTAATGAGCCCAGTTGGCTCTAGTTCTGTGTGCCGTGTTACAGTTCCTGGTGTGTTATACTCCAGTATCGTGTCCGTTGACACTTTGTTCGTTATAGGGCTGTTTGATGATCTGTTTAGCTCATATATGCTCCAGTGACTTTGGGGACCTGCACCTGGTCTTTGCCATCTTTCCCACCTCTGGGAAACTCAATGTTTGGACATCCCAAAGTTACCAGTAACCTATATTGGACAACAGAGAAAAGAGGATTTTAGTCTTACCTGTTAAATCCTTTTCTCTTAGTCCATATAGGTTACTGGTCTCCCACCCTGTCAAGAGACCATGCTTGGCTCTCCTGTGATCGAACGTGGGAGTCCTTTTGGGTTCATGCTCTCAGGAGTCATCTTTTCCCTTCTTGCTACCTAGTCATTAGTTAGCGTTTCAAATATTACTGGAGGGGATTGGCTGGGGACCAGCTAGAGAGGAGGAAGGCTCCACCCTGCACTTCTTTCCAAGAACTGTTCATGCCTATTTAAAGGGGTGGTTGCCTTCCCAAAGTTACCAGTAACCTATATGGACTAAGAGAAAAGGATTTAACAGGTAAGACTAAAATCCTCTTTTGGTGACATTGCCAGTCATGTAGCTTCTGTGTATAGGGATGAGAGGGACACCGTAGGTAAAGCAAATAATTTGGGACTTTTCTCAAATATTGTAGAACTGATACCTATGGGTGGTACAGAAGATTATCCTGGGCACTTTATTCCCTGAATAATGTTGGTGTTCTGGAGCTGTACATATTAAGTCCTGTAATGCCACTGCTGCTGACTTGTTAAGGAAAGTGGTGTACCATAGGGAATAAAATAAAATTCTGCAAATTCCCACTGATTTAAATAGGGATGTTAACCCCTTGAATGCTAGAAAGTTCTCCAATGTATGGTTAGGCAATGATTTGACACCTGTCTAGCATTCAAGGGCATTTTCTCTCATGTCCATTATGTAACACAGGAAACATGGGGTAAAGTTCCCTCCCCCCAGGTGGTAGGGCACTTTAAAAAAGGTAGGGCCATTGAGATGGATACTCCTCTGTTGTTCCTTCCAGCTGGTAGTGTTTGCTTTTAGACTCCTTTTTAAATGCTATACTTGGATATAGGGCTGTATAATCCCCCATTAAGCATGCTCCCATAAACTGGCTCCCTCAGGAGTGGATTGACCAGCATACATGAGTATTTCTCTGTCCTCCAAAATAGCTTACAGGTACCATGGGGAGGCGACAGCACCTCCTAGTAGGATGGAAGAATTCTTCAATGAAATTTCAGGGGCGGAGCCTCCCTCTCCTCCTAGGCTAGCCAGCTACTCCCCTCCAGTTAAGATTTGTTCCTCGTTCTGGTAGTAAGGTTGTGAACAGTTTTGCTTAGTTTTAGTTCTTTTATTATTTTCATTTAGATATGGGGTGTCCAAATTAGGCAGGTTTACCATTACTGGCTTCCCCTTGGTGCCAATGGTAATCTGAAGACCGAAGACTTGCAGAAAAAGTGAGCTACCCTGTGAGTGCTATGGTCCACTGTCCCACTATCCCTTTATATAGGGGTTTATCGGAGTTCTATATAACTCCAGCACTCTTGTGTGGTATTATTACTTTGCTTATGGCTGCTGATCTGGGATCTTTGCTGCATAGTCTGTTATGTGGTTTTTAACCCCTTCTCTTCCAATATTGGGCATTTGGGGGTCTTCTATACTTATTTTATTTTTTTCGTTTGTGTATGGTGTTTTTAAGGGTGCGCTTTACCGTATAGCCGCGATGCAACATTGATCTCTATGGGACAGCCGTTTTCTGGGACATATCTCCGCAACCGCTCTGAGTACTGAGTTGGGAGATAATTAAAATGACCTGTCTCCACTACCCTGACAGTGGACATTGCCAGTGTCTTGGGAGTTCAGGGGGGCTTCGGTTTTATTTTTGGTACTCTGTATAGAGGAAACTCCATTTCCCATAAACGCCCATTACGTGGGCCATTTTCTGATTGCCTCCCTATGCAGTTGCCATTTTGTTTCTTCTCTTTACGAGTATCATACCCTGGGCTTGGTCTGTTCAACTTTCCTCCTCAGTTTAACCCTTTGCTCATCAGATAAGTACATTTTAGGCTTTCTGTGGTGAAATCTTTAATCTTGGGTAGCAGTGTTTGGGTTTTCCATTACTGTCTTGACACTTTTCTCCTGTTAGGATGATGTATGCACTTGGACATGGGGATAGGCCCAAGGCTAAGGACTCGGGGGCATCTCAGACCCCCCTCACCTTCTGTTTCTCATGCAATTCAGGGCTTCCTAATGGGTATTGTGGGCATTTATGTCCCTCCAGCGCTGCGGCCCCTGCATCTCTGCCAAGGCCTTCCAGCCATGATCAAGATCCACATTGGGTCAAGGATTTATAGTCCTCTATGGCACAGTTTCCCCTCTCTATTCAGGGTGTTCTTCAATCATGGAGACCCCCTACCTCATTCAAGTTTGTGGCCCGTAAGCCGCCTGGCATTCCTGACTTATCTGATTCTTCCTTTGAGGAATCAGATGGGGACTCTGAGGATGGTGTGTGTTCTGAAGTGGCTTCTTCACACTTTTACAGTGACCCCTTTGAAGCTCTCCCTGAATCCTCAGCTGAGAGTCTCCTTAAGGTGGTGCTGCCCACTTTAAATATTTCCTCTACTCGTGTACAGCAACAAGCTACTTTTGATGTCTTTCAAAAGCCTAAAAAGTCCAGCACTGTTTTTCCAACTAATCCCACTCTGGATCAGATTATTCTGGATGAGTGGAAGAATCCTGATAAGAGTCGTTCTCTGTCTAAGAGGTTCTTGAAACTTTATCCCTTTTCTGAAGCTTCCTTGAATCACTGGGCTACTCCTCTCCAAATTATTCCCCCATTTCTAGGCATTCTAAGTCCACAGTTTTAGCTGTGGCGGATGCTTCTTCTTGACTGACAGGAAACTTGACGCTGTTCTGAAGGCTAACTTCATGGCCATAGGTGCATCCATGCAGCCTACTTTGGCTTCTGCATAGGGCTGTTGCAGTTTGGACTGAACAATTGGCTACTACTGTACACAAAGGTGCCCCTAAAGCTGACCCGCTATCACTTTTGGCCAACATTTCTGAAGCTCAGCATTATGTTACTGATGCTCTTTTGGGTGCTCTTCGGCTTGAAGCCAAAGCATCTGCCTTTTCTGTGACTGCTAGATACATGCTCTGGCTAAAGATCTGGTCTACTGACTTGATCTCTAAGAAATCACTGGTTTCTCTTCCTTTTCAGGGTTCTTCTCTTTTTGGTCCTGAATTGAAGACTCTCAGCAGTGAGGCCACAGGAGGTAAGAGCACATTACAGCCTCAAGCTCCTAAACTCACTCCTCAGGCAAAAATTCACCATCTTTTTCGTCCCAAACAAGGGGAAGTGTTTAGGGCGAACCTGGTGGTGCCTTGGGCCCCGCGTTCCACCCCCAAACCCAAGCAGCAGTGGAGGTTGAAACACACCTCCACCGAACAAGTCGGCATGACTCACCGAATCCTGGTCCGTGACCAGTAGGGGGCCGTCCAAGTCACTTTTTGAGTGTTTGGACAGGCTTTATTGTGGATCAGTGGGTATTGCAGGTGCTTTCAGAAGGTTACAGGATTCGCTTCAAATCCCTGGCCCGCTTCGGGTTCTTCCCTTCTCTCTCCCTGACAGGAAAAGCTCAGGCTTTTCAATGGAGCGGTCCAGTCTCTTTTGGACAAGGCGTTCTGGCAATGGTCCCCAAAAGGAGAGAGATCTCGGCTATTATTAAAACCTCTTTGTCGTTCCCAAGAAGGATGTTGGCTGCCGTCCTATCCTGGATCTCAAGGCTCTCAACAAGTTGTGGTCAAGACCCACTTCAGAGTCCTTGCTATCAGTCATCACAGCTATATGTTCATGGGAATTTCTGGCATCCTTGGATCTTCAGGATGCTTATCTGCACATCCCTGCGCATCCGTAAAGTCAACAGTACCTCAGTTTTGCCTGGGAACTGGGTCACTTCCAGTTCATTGCTCTCCCCTTCGGGCTCACAACAGCTCCTCAGGTGTTCGAGTTCTGGGTGCATTGATTGCCTTCCTGCACACCAAGGGGATTCAGGTGACTCCTTACATGGATAACCTTCTCCTCAAGGCACCCTCCAGGGACCTCCTGGACCGCCAAGTCAAAGACTGTGGGCAGATCCTTCTCCAACACAGTTGGATTCTGAATATGGACAAGTCGAACCTGTACCAACACAGGACCTACTGTTCCTCGGTCTCTGCTTCGACACACTGCAGAGTATGGTCTACCTGACAGAGGACTCAGTTCAACAGCTCACCTCCAAGGTGTCCTCAGTCCTGTCTTTGACGTCCACTCCAGCGAGGAAGTTCTCTCTAGTGGGGAAGATGATTTCCACCATGGAAGCGGTTCCGTTTGCCATGGCTCACGCCAGAGAACTTCAGAGGTTTGTGATCCATGTTTGCAGAGGGGACACTGATCTTCTGGATCAGCCTGTCTCCCTTCCCTTGGGGGTTGCTCACGGCCTTCACTGGTGGTTGAATGTCTACAGTCTCGGGAAATAAAGGCCATTTGTAATCTCTTACTAGACCACAGTGATGACGGATGCCATCCTGCATGGTTGGGGTGCAGTCTTGGGTCATCTAAGTGTTCAGGGCCAATGGTCAGAGGAGGAGTCCCTTCTTCCTATCAACATACTGGAGCTCAGGGCGATCTCCCACACTCTGACTTATTGGACCTCCCATCTGATGGGGTGTCCAGTCCGACAACGCCACGGCCGTGGCTTACATCAACAAGCAAGGAGGCACCAGAAGTTCCGCTGCTTGGTTAGAAGTCAAAGGTATTTCAACCTGGGCAGAAGATCATGTACCTATCTCAGCGGTGCACATTCCACGCTTAGAAAACGTCCTTGCAGACACGGTGGACTTGGGCGAGTGGGAGCTTCATCCAGAAGTGTTCTAACTCCTGGTACAGATGTGGGGTCTTCCCATGATAGACCTGATGGCTTCCAGGGACAGCCGGAAGGTTCAGATGTTTTGCTTACTCTGAAGGGATTTGCAGTGGATGCTCTGTCAATTCCATGGGGATTTCATCTAGCATACATCTTCCCTCCTCTTCCTCTCCTACCCAGAGTGCTGTGGAAGATTTGAATGTACGGGACTCCCACCATTCTGATTGCTCCGTATTGGACCAGGCAGCCTTGGTTTCTGTGGTATCCGTGGAAGGAGGATGTGGACCATCTGGCTTTGACGGCATGGCTGTTGAAGCCTCCATCTTGACGAAGAAATGCTATTCTCTAGAGGTGGTCTCCACTATGATTAAGGCTAGGAAACCAGCTTCTGCAAAAGCCTATCATAGGATTTGGTCATCTTCCATGCTTGGTGAGTAGACAGGGATCTGTCCTCACAGGTTTTTGATCTTCCTGCTATCTTGTCTTTTTTTGCAGGATGGTGTGAACGAGGGCCTTAGCCATAGTTCTATGAAGGTTCAGACCTAGACTCTGTCTTTTTTCAGAGACACTACCTTACCTGATGTCAAGGTCTTCTTTCAAGGTGTCACTCATGCTTTCCCTGCTTATAAGGCTCCTACTCCTTAGTGAGATCTTAATCTTGTCTTGGGAGGTTTGCAGCGGCCTCCTTTCCAGTCCATGGCCACCATTCCCTTACGTCTTTTGATGTGGAAAATTGCTTTTCTCTTGGTTGTGGTCTCTGCCCGCAGAGTGGCTGAGTTACAGGCCTTGTCCAGCAAGCTGCCTTTCCTAGCGTTCCACAAGGATAAGACTGTTCTTCGTACCACCCTGGAATTTCTTCCTAAGGTGGTCTCTGAGTTCCATATCAATCAGGAGATTGTTGTGCCTTCTTTTTGTGCTGACCCCAAATCTGAAAAGGAGAGGGATCTCAACTTGTTGGATGTGGTGCGCTGCCTTAAGTTCTATGTGCACCGCACGGAGTCTGTCCGTCAGACGGATGCACTTTTTGTCATCCCTGAGGATCCCGGGGCTGGTAAGGTGGCATCCAAGGTGACTATTGCTTCTTGGATCAAGTCTACCATTCACAAGGCTTACAAACTCATGAAGAAACCTGATCCTTTTCACATCACAGAGAATTCCATTGGGTCTGCTGTGGCCTCCTGGGCCTACAAGAATCAGGCCTCTGCTGATCAGTTGTGCAAGGCGGCCACTTGGTCATCTCTCCACACTTTTGCCAGACACTATTATGTTGATGTGCTGGCTTTAGCAGGAAAGTCCTGGAGGCAGTTTTTCCTGTCTAGGACTTTACTTTCCTGTGCCTTATAGTTCTTTCTTCCTTTGAGCCCTGTTGGCTCTTGTTCAGTATGCTGTGTTACAGTTATTCGGTGTCCTTTGACAGATTGTTAGTTTGGGCTGTTCCATGTCTGGATAGTACATGGGAGCTCTGGTGTCATGGGGACTGGCACCTGGTCCTATCCTTCAATCTTTCTCACCCTGGGCACTCAATGTTGGTACATCCCCATAGTACACGTAAGCTATATCGGACAACAGAGATAATAGGATTTTAGTCTTACCTGTTAAATCCTTTTCTTTTAGTCCATATAGCTTACAGGTCTCCCACCCAGTGAAAGGGACCATGCTTGGCCTCATGTGGCTGGCCGTGGGAGTCCTATTGTGTCCATGCTCACAGGAGTTTTCCTCTTCTTCTTCTCTCTCTCTAGCTCGGTAGGTTTAGTGTCACAAATCTAACTGGAGGGGAGTAGCTGGCTAGCCTGCTAGGAGGAGAGGGAGGCTCCTGCCCTGCAATTTCATTGAAGATTTGTTCCAACCTACTAGGAGGAGCTGTCGCCTCTCCTTTGGCACCTGTAAGCTATATGGACTAAGAGAAAAGGATTTAACAGGTACATTCTGTCTGTGCTTCGCTACTCAGTCTGGAGATTGGTAAGTTAACCATTTCAGTGCTATGTTACTTTCTATTATTTCCCTGCTATTACTTGGCACCTACTGTTAATGTGTTATTCTTTCTTGTTTAGCATTTGGTCCTTCTTATTTCTCCTGCAGAATAAATTCAAAAGAATACTAATTTTATTACCAGTCTTGGATTAAATTTAACCCTTAATATTGCTGGATGAAAAGAAACCGTTCAGTGCAAAGCCCACAGTATCCAAAAATATTATTAGGTGTAGCACTCTTAAAACATAGCCTTTATTAAGTGGTGTTCATAAAAGAAAAACAATATTATTTGGCCATACAATATAAAGCCATTTAAAATGGTAGTGTATTGGATCTATGGGTCTGAGGCCAGCAGTCTGGCCGGAAACTCAGCACCCCCGAACCAAAATGCCTACCGGGATAAAAACATCACTTGTATGGGGTCATATCTCTCAAAGTACAGCCCTATTGAATGTATTGACACTTGATCCTAATATGTCAGGAAGATCGTGTTTTATTTATAACACAATAACTTGATGTAATCAATAACCAGTGTTTATATTAGCGTAACCCACGTGGCTGCCATTTGTTTGCCTAAGTAGCGGTGCTTGTGGTACGTAACATAACACAGCAGATATCCGTTTTAAGTTATCATTTATTGTACTGAATAGCTGTGCTTATGATGTACAACATAGTATATCAGGATTTCGTTTGTTGTAACAGAGCGATCAATCTCTTGCAATCATAATGGTCAGCAGTAGCAGGAATTAGAGCAGTTGCAAACTCCTCAAATTCCAAAAGCTCACTGCTCACCACAACTACTAGACCCTCCGTGCTGCTCTATTACAAACATCTCACTGGTGGTTGCAGGACGTGATGAGAAATGTGACAGAGGGTCCCCTAATGTCACACTTGCCATTTCTTGGTGACGTGAAGAAGGCAGAATGGCAGCACTAGCAGCAGGTACAAGCAGTTGATCTGTGCTTCTGGTGGTGGTAATATTATTGCTGCGCCTGCTATCCAGCACCAGTTCTGGCTTCTTCAGGATCATGTTCCACCTGGACAATGCCGTGGGGGGAAGGGGACTCCCAGGGCCAGGGAAATGGTGTGCGCTCCCTTGACTGCTAGTCTGTATGCTCTCAATTGCTACCCCTACCACTCCCCTAACACTACTCCCACTGGATGCTTCATCATTACTGTTACTAGTGCTAAATACTACTAAAACCAAACACATCAAGTTCAGCCCGAGTCTTCCTCCTCACAGTCACTGGTAATATGATTACCCCATTCTTCACTCCTAACACTAACAAGCTGCTGGACCTTCTAAGTAGTACTAGCACTGGCGGGAAAGCTTGGGGATGGCAAGTGTGACTTCGGGTCCCCTGCTGTCACACTTGGCACCATTTTCTCCTTTCCCCCAAGACACTCTGGCAGCAGGTTCATCACTGGTGGCAGCAGGTTCAGCTTGTTGGCAGCAGTGGCAGCATGTGTGACAGCAGGCACAGCACTGGTGGCAGTAGGGGCAGCACTGGCAGCAAGCACAGCACTGGTTGCAGCAGGGGCAGCACGTCTGACAGCAGGCACAGCACTAGTGGCAGCAGGGGCAGCACATCTGGCAGCAGGCACAGGCAGCCGAACTGTCCTGCTCTCACTACTACCCTTTTCTAGCTCCCTTGACATTAATTTCCTCAAGATCTCTAGGGGAGATTTAGGGGGACTGGCGAGAATTGGTTCTGTAATGCTCACTTCCTCCTCCTCCTCAGACTTAGTGGACACATCCTTGCAGTCCCTTCTTTTATTTGTTTTAAACTTGCTCATAGTGATAGCAGTCACTATGAGCCTCTCCTACCTCAATTTTACAAAACGATTATAGCAGAACAGCACAGATCACAGCACGTCTACCTTTCTCTGTAGCTGCTTCTATTTTGTTCCTCTTCCGCGAATATTTCACGTTTTTATAGTGAATAGGTGAAAAACAAGTAAATCAATGGGCGGAAATGTTACGGTTCAGTACACTCAGACACGGTAGATGTTGGTAAAACACAATTTTATTTAAGCACGCAAGGAATAATGTAACCCTCACGGGTCCAGCATATAGCAGCAATAACTGACACAGGACAGGTTACAAGCAAATTAACCCACACGGGTCCAGTATGTATTTACAAACTACAATACTGACCCAAGTCAGGTAACTATGATAGATACAGTGTATTAGAGTCCAGCAATGCCAGTAAAGCCACTGACTCAATAGCCCAGATAAATAGAGGCCCAATGTCGCCTATAGACAGGGGAGGCGACAGTGACTGAATGGCAGCAGAGAACAGGCAAGGTTCACCTGAACGGAGGGTTGCAACGGTGGACGCCCACCGGAGACACAACTGAGTGAGTCAGAGCTCGTGCCAGGAAAGGACGTCCTACTGAGACTGTCCACCACAGTGTGCCTGTGGTTAATGTGCGTATAGGTCTTAAGATGGGAGGCAACCGGAAGCGCCCAACTGAACCTAGAGTGGAAGACCAAGCGCACAACATACCGGAGATGAGAACAATACTGGTGAAACAAGTAGCGGCATAAGGCACCAGCCACAAAGGGGTTAATGAACGCTATGGTCAGGATACGGAAGACTACCAGATGTGCCCAACTGAATCCAAAGCGGAAGACCAAGCGATCAAGTGAATGGTGTGGAGGAGCACTGACTCACTGGGACTCAAACCCACAGACTGGACTACAAACGGTAATGGGGTACTGTAGCTCTGGGATGCACAATAACGTGAGAGATGTGCACAGGTGGTAGCAGCAGGCACTGACAGGTCTATCGCCCCGCCGGGCATGGAGGAAGCAGGAACTACAGCCAAGCCGATTTGGTACACAGCACAGGAGCCTCAGTCTCGCTGGGTCGGTACACGGAGCAGGGTCGTCGATCTCGCCGGGACGGTACACGGAGCATGAATGTCAGCCAGGCCGGGTCAAAACAGGAAGAAGGAACGTCAGCCAATCCGAATCGGTACACAGAAGCAGGAACAGTAGCAAAAGCGTAGTCAGGCAGTCCGGGGTCATACACTGGTATCAAACAAACAGAACTAGCGCAAGGCATCAAGTACACCACGAAAGGGCAAACTCTAAATGACAGCCCAGGGTATAAAAAGGCTGTCACTGGAAGGAGCTGTACAGCGCAGCCAATGAGAAGGCACCAGTAAAATGAGCTTGTTAGAATGTCGCATAATCACGGGCGCCGTGATAGGAAACTTTCTAGCCATTGAAAAAATGGTGAAGAATTTTGGCCAATGGATAAAAAATGCTAAGATTTTAATCTCTGTTTTTAAAGCAGATTTTCACGCGAAAAAGCAGACAACAACGTGGTTTTCACTGATTTTTTCACGGGAACACAGTGGGACCTTTTGCCCACCCTTTTGCCCACCTCATACTGCTTCTCCAATGGGTAGAGTGCTATGGGTGTGATTCTGACAGATGCAGCCATTGGGGGCAAAGCCAAGCTGCACAGATCAGTCACTCAAACAGTGCTCTTTACTCTCCCAAACAGTACAGTCCCAACTGCAACTATATGTATTTCCCCTCCTATTTGCCTCTCTTTATGTGTCTTTCTCCCTTCCTCCCATTTGACGTTCTGTGTCTGCCTTTGTCCCTGAATTCTATTTGCTGCTGTGTCTCTGTCTTTGCCCCTCCCTCCCTCACAGTAGACTCTTCAACTTCCCCACTAGACTTGTGCATAGCAAAAATTTTCGGTAAAATTCGATTTCGGACACATTTTTTTTCTCATTCGGTGGATCGAATTTTGGACCGGACCGAATTTAACATGCTTTAAATAATACATTAAAATTAAATAAATAAAAATAAATGTAACCATTTCCAGGGTCTAAATGAACACGGTAGAACAGGATAAGGTGGAGCTTTATCCTTATGGTACTATGGATGAAGTAGATGAAGTATGGATGTAGCTAAATTTGGAGGAAGAAGGAAGACTGAGGATGACTGGAACACTGTGTAGATGTAGACAACAGCAAACTGTAGAACACTGGAGCAGGCAGGACTCAGTCAGTAGATGGATAAAGCTGACTGTTTTACAAGACTACAAAACTGAGGATGACTGGTGCGAGGTAGACTCATGATGACAGCAATACTGGAGATGTAGACAGAAACAAACTGCAGAACACTGGAGCAGGCAGGACTCAATAGATGAATACAGCACGGTTCTAGAGCTGGGTAAGTTGGAGCTCTCAGCGTATTATGGTACTATGGATGATTGTAGATGGAGTTCTTTTTTTTTTTTCCTAATCTGCATCGAACTTGAGGGCAGTGTAATCCAAATTTGGCAGGTTTACTTTTAAAAAAGTAATTTGCTCCATGAGCTGGGGGGCCAATTGAGAGTGCTGGGGGCTCAGTATATTTCCTGTTATGGAAAATACCCGCTCACTCTGGACAGTGATTAGGGTGCAAGAAAGCAACTCCTGGGCTACCAGGAACAAAGTAGGCCACTGAGCCCTCTCGTTATCCCAGAAAGTCAAGGGATCTGTACTTGGGGGAAAGAAGGTTCCAGAAGGTAAGCCTTAACCTCAAACTCATCACTTTTTCTATTTATGGGTAGCTCTTTCTTTTTTCTGAAGATAATCTGTCCATTGCCTCAGCATAAAAAAGCAGCAGCTGCTCCACTGGAACAAGATGAAGTGCTACTGGCGCTGCTACTAATAGGTCCTGGAAGACCACCACACTCCACCAGTTCATCTGCGGAATCTTCTCCCGCCTCCTATGAACAAATCCTGTTTTTTCTTTGCCTCTCACGCACCCTTGCTATCAATTGTTCCCTCCAGGCTGTGAGGGAATTGGAACATCTACAAAAAAGCACAAAGAGCACCATCTAAAAGCAAAGTATCATTTTATTCACCAACACGCAATCTTCATAAAAACACTTACAGGATTCTCAGTAATGTGCACAAAAGAGAAATCTCCCCCAGGTATCCAATCTCCCAACTCCCATCAACGTTCTCCGAATGTGCTTGTCTCGCCACGCTCTCTCACAGCGTGCACTGGAGCCGTCCGAATATTGTCTCGCCACGCTCTCTCACAGCCGCCCCCAGCCGATGATGCAATCAATCGTCAGCCGCTTACTCAACTGTGTTCTCTCAGCTGCGGCACTCCAATGACAGCTCCACAAGCAGAAACCTCATCAGAGCACGAAAGCTGTAAGTCTGATGTCCAGTGGGGTATTCAGCAACCTGGTTATCCACTGTAAGTCTTCATCTATAATGTGCTATCCTCTGGGATCTTCTTATCTTCCTTCTTCTTAGTCTTCCAAAAATCTTGCGCCACCCCAAGTTGGAGAATCAGCCTCTGTCCCTGGACACCTGGCAATAAGTTTAAAAACTGGAGTCTCTGGGGAAGATCTTGAGAGTTACCAGGAATCTGTGATAGGCCATGCAACTAAAAGAGTTAAGGTACAACTGTTTCTATTTCTCATTTTTTTTTTTAGTTTTCAATTAAATGGTTGACACTACCATCATCAAAATGAGAAATAGAAACAGTTGTACCTTAACTCTTTTAGTTGCATGGCCTATCACAGATTCCTGGTAACTCTCAAGATCTTCCCCAGAGACTCCAGTTTTTAAACTTATTGCCAGGTGTCCAGGGACAGAGGCTGATTCTCCAACTTGGGGTGGCGCAAGATTTTTGGAAGACTAAGAAGAAGGAAGATAAGAAGATCACAGAGGATAGCAGATTACAGATGAAGACTTACAGTGGATAACCAGGTTGCTGAATACCCCACTGGACATCAGACTTACAGCTTTCGTGCTCTGATGAGGTTTCTGCTTGTGGAGCTGTCATTGGAGTGCCGCAGCTGAGAGAACACAGTTGAGTAAGCGGCTGATGATTGATTGCATCATCGGCTGGGGACGGCTCCAGTGCACGCTGTGAGAGAGCATGGCGAGACAATATTCGGACGGCTCCAGTGCACGCTGTGAGAGAGCGTGGCGAGACAAGCACATTCGGAGAACGTTGATGGGAGTTGGGAGATTGGATACCTGGGGGAGATTTCTCTTTTGTGCACATTACTGAGAATCCTGTAAGTGTTTTTATGAAGATTGCGTGTTGGTGAATAAAATGATACTTTGCTTTTAGATGGTGCTCTTTGCGCTTTTTTGTAGATGTTCATGTTTTTAGAAGTTATATGGAGGAAGACCATATGAGGCTGCATGAGAACCTACGTCTAAAGTGAAAGATTGTGGATCATTTGTTTGTCTCCATCCCATTTCATCTATTTCATCTATTCATCATTTGTTCCACTTGCTGAACTGTATGTAAGACTGAATGGGCAATTGGGGAATTTGATTTGAGTTGATATTTGTTTTATCTGGTGAATTGATATTGTTATAAGTATATATCCCATATACTGATAAGATATATTCGATCCCTTTATATCTTGGATGAGGTTGCGAGCGCGACCTGGAATAGTGTTTCTGTGAGGGAATTGGAACTAAGTGTCCTCTTGCCTTTGATTCAAGGATCGCAAATTGTGGCAAGCATTAACTTGGGACAATTGTCCATGCGGCCTTTCATGTGCTGAGTCCGTTCCTTTTTCAGCCTTGTTAGAAGGGCAGCAACATTGGGAAATATATTACCCTCAGCACCAGGCAAGCGTTCTCTATGGGCAAGGAAATCAGCAATTTTTAAGGAGAGATGTGTGAAGAGGGGAATGACTTCGGCCAGGCTAGTGTTCTCTTTGCTTAAAATTTCCGTCAAAGCATGGAAAGGCGTGAGGACTCTCACTACTTGTTCCATCAGGGCCCAGTCAGCCCTGCCCAGTGCTCTGTTACTGCCAATGAAATGGTGACATGACTTTGTGTGAATTGCCTTTTTCTGTTCCAGGATACACTCTAGCATATCTAAGATGGAGTTCCACCTGGTCCCAACATCTTGTTTTAGGCGGTGCTCTTGGAGGTCTGCCTTTTTTCTGTTCCTGCTTGAGGAGCTGGCTATCTTTGACTCTCCGATGGACGTGACCGGCAATTTGTCGGCAAGACTCTAGAAGTGCTGGCAACCTTCCACTGTTACTGCCATCCTCGAGAGCAGCCTTCATTACCGGATGCAGGACATGCACTGAGCAGCCCACACCCACAAATTTGCCATCCCGGAGAGCCTTTATCATGTTTGCTGCACCATCAGTAACCACAAAACCCATTTGTGCCTGTGTGCCTGCCTGCAACACATTGGGCTGCCACCAATGCGCCTTCAATGACAGGAAGCCATGCTGGCCACTCGGAGCACTCCATAAGTCAGTGTTAAAGTGCACTGACCGACCACCTGCCTTTCCTAACAGGTCCTTCAAAAGCCCAACTCATGACCGGTACAGTGAGGGCACTATAGTTCTACTGAATGTGGTGCGGGATGGAATTTTATATCGGGATGCTACAGCCTCCATAAGTTGCTGGAAGGGCTCCCTGTCCACCAAATTAAAAGTAGCACCCCCAACGGCTATGAGCTGTGCTAAGAGGCGTATTATTTTTCTGGACTGCTGTCTGCAAATCCCCTTGGAATGAAACCCACCAAAATCGTCCAGTGTGGTCTGTACTGATTTTGGAATGGGCTGTGACTGTCTGCTCTTTGGACCAGATGTGGCATGATCCCCCTGCACTTTCTCCTGCCTACTGGTGTTGAGTGTGACACTGGTATATGCTGTAGTGCCACTTTCTGCACTTATCAATACTGACTTGTGGTAGTTGTTCAGGTGCTGGTTCGTCCCGGAGGTGGTTAGATGACCCAACACCCTCCCATGGCTGACTTCTCTGCCACACAATTTGCATTTTGCTAGCCGGCCATCGCCAAGTGCCACAAAATGCTCCCATGCTTTGCAGCGACTGATGACTCTGCCAGTTGAATTGGAAGGTGGAAGAGAAAAAGAAACTGAGGTAAAACTTTCTTGATCTTCACATGCTAGAGCAACCTCACTATGCTTTTTTCTTCCTACGTACCGTTACAGGGGAACTAGTAGACCTAAAGATGTCAGCAGGGATGTTGGGACTGGGATTGGAGGAGGATAGTGAAGTAACAATGGTACTGGTGGCAGAGACACTAGCAGCTACTACCTGGCTGGAAGACTCAATTGGAACTGTAGAGGCAGGTGTAGAGTTTTCAATATTCAGTTGCAGCTGGAGAAACAGGAGGAGTACTATGGGAAGCAGGGGAAAAATCAAGCTCAGTGGAATAATCAAGGTGAGTGGAAAAATCAAGCTCAGGGGGCAAATCAAGCTTAGGAGGCCCTAATGCCTCATATTCTTCTTCTTCCTCTTGTAGGTTTGGACAGGAAGAAAAATCATCATCAGCAGCAGATTTTGGGGAGACCTGCTGAATTCCCTCTTCTGCCTGGTGGCTACAGGTAAATGGTAAACTATCTCCCTCAATAACCGTTTCTGGAGAAGATATGCTTTCAATGGCAGTGACAGTGGTGGCAGTATAAAATGTTATCTAAATACTGCAATAATTTCTGTTTGGGCTGTGAGACACGGACATTCACTGTAAAAACATCAAGTTGTTCAGGACTCAAATCCATTACAGATAGGTAGGTAGTGTACAATAATATTTGAAAATTTTAAACCTGGCCACACAACAACTGTCAGACTGGCTGTGTCACTCTGAAAACTATTCAAATTAATTCCTAATATTTTTAATATTTTACACAAGAACAAAGGTGACTCACCCTTGCGGTGGCAATAAGGTACTAGGCCTGCCTACACAACTGAGAGACTGGCTGTGTCACTCTGAAAACTATTCAAATGAATTCTTAATATTCTTCATATTTTACACAGGAACAAAGGTGACTCTCCCTTTTGGTGGCAATAAGGTACTAGGCCTGCATCCTACACAACTGTGAGACTGGCTGTGTCACTCTGAAAACGTTTCAAACTAATTCCTAATATTTTTAATATTTTACACAGGAACAAAAGTGACTCTCCCTTGCGGTGGCAATAAGGTACTAGGCTTGCATCCTACACAACTGAGAGACTGGCTGTGTCACTCTGAAAACTATTCAAATGAATTCCTAATATTTTTAATATTTTATACAGGAACAAAGGTGACTCTCCCTTGCGGTGGCAATAAGGTACTAGGCCTGCATACACAACTGTGAGACTGCCTGTGTCACTCTGAAAACTATTCAAATGAATTCCTAATATTTTTAATATTTTACACAGGAACAAAGGTGACTCACCCTTGCGGTGGCAATAAGGTACTAGGCATGCCTACACAACTGAGAGACTGGCTGTGTCACTCTGAAAACTATTCAAATGAATTCCTAATATTCTTAACATTTTACACAGGAACAAAGGTGCCTCTCCCTTGTGGTGGCAATAAGATACTAGGCCTGCCTACACAACTGAGAGACTGGCTGTGTCACTCTGAAAACTATTCAAACAAATTCCTAATATTTTTAATATCTTACACAGGAACAAAGGTGACTCTCCCTTGCACTGGCAATAAGGCACTAATGCTGGATGCTGACAGATTGGCTGTGTCACTTAAAAAAATAAAAAAACAGCTCCTGACGGTGACAATAAGGCGCTAGACTGGCTAATAAGGCACTACACTGGCTAATAAGGCACTACACTGGCTATAAGGCATTAGACTGGCTAATAAGGCACTAGACTGGCTAACAGCACTAACAGGAAATGCAGGTTGCAGGCTGTCTGGGTGTCTGTGATGTCATTAGTCCAACCCCGATCATAAAACAAAGAAGCTAATTGGACTAGAGAAGGAGGGAAAGTAGCGCGTGCGGGGAGAACACCATAAGAATATACAAATTTTGCCTCGAATTTCAGAGCAGTCCTGTTCGGATTCAGGTCTCTGTAATGAACATCCCCTTGCCTTTTGACCGGCCCGAATGATGCCAAATGAGCCATATTTGTCTTAATTCCGAATTTGGACGAACCAACTCACACAAGCCTATCCACCACTGTGTGTTTGTCCTTCCTTCCTATTCACCACTCTGATGTACCCTTCACCTCTGACCCATTCTTTGGTCCTGCCCCACCCAGACTTTTTATTCACCTACCAACTTTTGTCCCTTCACCTCTCTCACCACTTTCAATCTCTCATCCTCGCTTTTACCTCCTTGTCAATTCCTCTCACTCACATTTTCACCACTTTTCTTCTTACTCCCTCCAGCTCTACCTTTCCACACTTTGCCTCTTCACTCCTCTACACTTTCTCCCTCACACCCTACCTTTCCATGCCCTGCCTGTCCACCTATTCTTATTCCCACTCTCCCTTTAGCTGTTCCTCTGTTCACCACTTTTTAGTCAGCCTTGCCCATTCCCACCTTTCACCTTTACCAGTGCCCACTTCTTCAAAACATTCGCCTCCCTCTCTTTCACCACTCACCGAGCAACTAAGTAAATACTGCTCAACACTGCACATAGAGTATTAAGCCACAGTGATCCAGCACAGGCAGCAGCAGACTTAAAGGGTTAGTAATGTTTCACAAAAAAGCAGCTCTGATTAATCTTCATAGTATTTGGGCCATGGAGAGTGTTATTTCAACACTGTACGAGTTTTAGTTCAAGAGTAATTGAATGATAAAGTATCCCCCTCCGACCCTTTTACTGATGTAGCACCGCTCACCTCAGAGCAGCAAGACTGTCTGGATGGATCGCAGCAAGGGACAATCTTCAGCGAGCATGAGGAAAAACCTGTCAAGGGTGTCAGGGTTTTCTTTATGATCACAATAAGAAGATTGTCCTTTGCTGTGACCTGTCAGGTCAAGAGACCAGATTCCACATCTGAGGGGAGGTGGCTTACACAAGGTAAAAGGGGTGGGAGGGGGATACTTTATCATTCAATTACTCTTGATGTACAACTCTTACAATATTGAAATAACACAATCCATGGCCCAAATACTATGAAGGTTAATCGGAGCTGCTTTTTTGTGAAACATTACCATCACTTTAACAATGATGCCAAGCAATTGATTGGAATTGCTTCCACAAAGAATAGCACAGGAGAGAGAGAGGAGAGAGAGAGATATATATGTGTGTGTGTGTGTGATACTTTCCAAGTGTCCCTTTTCAGGACAGTCCCTCTTTTCTACCCTGGTGTCATTTTTTTTTTTAGCAGATCAGGGGCCAGATTCTACTGCTGGTGCTAAATGTTAACACATTTTATCATTTTCCTACTGAAGTCTATGGGGAAACCCAAGATAAAAGCAGAGATAACATTAGCACCTGCAATAGAATCTAGCCCCAGATGAGCAGTGTGCATATGTGCATTACATTGCTTCACAGTAATAAAATTCACGTTTGTCAGTGTATGTGTTTATATGCTAGTATGTATAAATAAAATAGTTTAATCTTGTTCTAAATCACCAGCTCAGTTACACAATGAGCTGTCAATAGGTCAGGAAGCAGCCTAAAAATTCTCAGTAATGCACTGTCTATCAGCCTCACTTCCAACACTACCTAAAGCAAAAGTGTCCCACTTTAGCCATTTGAAATGTTGGGAGGTACGGTTTGTGTGTTTTCCAAACATTTTTTAAACCTATTAGTGCCAGATGGCTATCCAACACATGGTGAAGCAATTACTATTATTATTCTTTATTTATATAGCGCCAACTAATTCCGCAGCGCTGAGTTTGTTAACCCTGTAGCTCTAGAACCACATGGTAACCCTGTGCCACTATTGCTACTCATATATAGAAAGAAGAAACTACTCCTCCCAGACATAAAATAAAACATTTGCTAGTCCTTAAGGGATAAAACCCATGCTTTGTTTTGCATATTTCACCTTATTGTTTAAAGGAACACTTGTACCTAAAAACGAACTGTGATTAAATACACTTAAATACCATGCACTTCATATTAGCATGTTTAAAAATTATTTTTGTTTTCTGAGGCCTAAAACCTAGTCTTACACATGAAATGCTCCATGAAAGCTTCCATTGTTGGCCCTTTACAGGGCTCCCTAACTCCCTTTAACCCCATGAGACAAGATGTTTGCAAAATGCATTGGTAACATATGGTAAGATAGCAATCTTGATAGGAGTCAGAGAAGTCCTAGTGCTGTACTGTCTGTTAAAGGGATAGTAATACTTCGTTTTAACTTTATTTTATTTTGTAGGCATTAAAAAAACATGAATAATGATATAAGTCTTATCTCTCAAACCTTTATGGTTTAAAAGATATTCACAAAGTATCCCCCCCTGTTCAACCAGATCAGAAGGGAGATGCCCAGGTAGACTGCAGAGAGGGACAATCTTCAATTAAGATAAGGGAAAAAGCTGAAAAACTTGTCAAGGGGGGTACGGCTTTCATTGTTTTCATACAAAGAAAATTGTCCCCTTCTGTTATCTGTCTGGTCATACAACCTGATCCACATCTGAGAAGAGATGGCTTACACTAGGTAAAAGGAGCGGGGAGGGGAAACTTTGCTTGTGAATATCTCATAAACCATAAAGGATTGAGAGATAAGACTTACATAATTCTTCATGGTTTTTTAATGCCTACAAATTAAAATAAAGTTAAAACGAAGTATTACTATTCCTTTAAAGCCATGAGACTGGTACTAATCTCAATGCACTCAAGGGGGCTACCTTACCCTTATCTCTCATTGCAAACAGCACTGCAAATTTTTACAAAATATTGTCTGGACAGTCTACACATGCATTAAAAAAGCAAGTTTAGGATTAAAGTTTAGGGATCTAAGATAAAATAAAGCATTTTTATAGTTGCTATCTTTAAGTAAGATGAATATAAATCAATTCCATTTTAGGTGTCAGCGTTCCTTTAAAAGTTTAATATTCCATTAACGTAAATTTAAAATCTGCATATAGTTGTTGATATGTTATGATTATATAGATCGATAGATATATTGTCAGTAGTTTGTAATAATAATCTATCAATTTGTGGACGTATATCAATTTAAAAAAATTTATTTAGACTAGGAGTCATTCATCAAAACGAAATGGAGCAATTCTGGAATAAAACAACTACATTATCGGGGAAATCAAATTCATTTAAAAGGGGCTTTTAACCTTTTTAATGCCAAAGAGGTCTGGTTACATATTTTCCCATTCGAGTGTTAAAGCCAGATTTAATTCAATTAGTATCTGGTTTTCTCCAGAATTGTGCCGTTTCGTTCTTGATAAATAAGGTTTTAGCGTAGGAGACTTATTCATGAATCTGAAGAGGTGCAATCCGGGAGCAGAAGAATGGCACCACGTGGCGGTGGGGTGGACGCACTATTGATTTAAATGGGGCGTTTAACCCCTTAAATTCTTTGCAATGTGACGGACACCTCTCTAGCATTTGCAGAATTAAAATTCAACTTTACATCAATTGGCATTTGCAGAATTTTTTATCCCCCGTTTTGTGCATTTTATCTGCTCCACAATTGCACACATCCCACTATATGAATAATAAACTTGTAGATGTCCCATCATGCACCAGACCACAGACAACCAATCAGTGTGCAGTTTATGCGGAAGTGTGGACCTGTATAAGTAGAGCTGCGGGTGGCTTGTTCTTTCTCTTTGTCATCGCTCCGCGCTGTAGAAGGAAGAGGAAGCAATAATAATGGTTCGGGCGCAATCCGTTTACATCAAGTATCAAATGTGGTTGCCCGTAATGGCAAGCCATGGGACCCGAGCAGCTGGCTCTCCATGGACGTAACTTGGTGAATATTTTTATTAATGTATTTTTTATATATGTATCTATATACACATCGCATTCTGTCAGCCGCAGGCCCTGATCGAAGCCGTGTTAGTGGATCGTGTAACTAACGCGGTCAAACAGAGGCCGAGATCAAACTTGTTTCTTCCGACGGTCGCTGCTCGGGCCTACATCTGCTTGAGATCAGCAACATAAAGGAGAAGTACATCCGCTGCTAAAAGTTCATGAGGGTTTAGCATGACTTTACGTTATCCTGTAGATCTCTACTTTTGCTGCAAGTTCCCGGTTACTTGGCGTAGACCGAAATCCGGTTTTGTAGAGCCCCTTAAGATATAGAGAAATGTGCGGATGCTTTGCATATCCTATGGTTAACTCTCTGAATGCTAGAGGGATAGCGGATGTATTGCTTAAAAATACGTTTTACACGCAACATGCAGAGTTAAAAGATATGGCTCCATAAAAACCGATGTTGCATGTCTTGTATAAACAGTTGCTCGTACTCGCATTCTTATTAAGATCTTGCTTTGTCAGATGACTGTTCTGCTTTGACACTCGCAAGGCATTGATGATCAACTTTAGTCCCTAAGGAATACCGACTGTGATTTTGCAAAGCAGTGTTGCGTACCCCTTTGGCATTCAAAGGGGTAACACCTGTTAAAGTAGGGTGATCAGAAAAAATCAGACCAGTTGCTGTGAACTGGAGCAGAGTCTCTTCACAAACATTTGTACACTATGACTTACTATGCTGAACTAGCATGTTTGTGGTGTTTCCTTTTCAGAAGGAATGCTGTTAAGCAAATGGCACTGATGCAGAATATTTGTGCGTTATTTTTAAGCACTTTTATCTTTTTGCAGATGTGTGCTGTAGCTACTCGTATTAAGTGGAAGTCTGATGTCCCTGCTTATATTCATTGATCAGCCTTATTGCTGGATGTAACCTTCGTCATGGGAGAAGGCTGCCATATAGCTGGTAAGACATGTTCCAGTAACCTAGAAAGTCCTTAATGGCCCTAATCCAAGCCATGGCAGACCTGCTTCATAGCTGCTGTGGATAGTAATGAGCCTAGAGTAATATTTCCTTGACGGTCGCTGCTCAGACTGATACCTGGTTAGCAACATTTTAGGAAATGACAGTTGTAGTTCACTAAAGGGTTATCAAGAGGTGTGCGACCATTAGTTAATGGGTGGCTAACGGTAGAACTGCTATTGTACAAAATAAATCTAGTGGCCATTTGGATGTGGTGGACTTCTACCCCTCACCCTGAAATCCAGGTTGCTGTCCTCACATTCCCAAGGGGTAGATCTTCCCTTCAAGAAGCCTGTGATTACTTCTCGTCTACAGTGCTTGCCAAAAACAACCAGAACAGCAAATTAATGGAAAACTCTTAAATTAACAGGATATATACACTAAAATACCTTGCACGCCGTTCTAATATTTGTTAAAGGGATAGTAATACTTCATTTTAATTTTATTTTGTAGGCATTAAAAAAACATGAAGAATGATATAAGTCTTATCTCTGAAACCTTTGTTTTAAGAAATATTCACAAAGTATTCCCCCCCCCCCCCCCCCCCCGTTCAACCAGATCAGAAGGGAGATGCCCAGGTAGACTGCAGAGAGGGACAATCTTCAATTAAGATAATGGAAAAAGCTGAAACTTGTCAAGGGGGGAAGGGCTTTCATTGTTTTCATACAAAGAAAATTGTCCCCTTCTGTTATCTGTACTGTCATACAACCAGACTCACATCTGAGAAGAGATGGCTTACACTAGGAAAAAGGGGCGGGGAGGGGAACTTTGCTTGTGAATATCTCATAAACCATAAAGGTTTGAGAGATAAGACTTATATCATTCTTCATGTTTTTTTAATGCCTACAAAATAAAATAAAGTTAAAACGAAGTGTTACTATCCCTTTAAAGGCCAGCTTCATTTGCATTGAGGGAAATCATTCCTGCATTTTTCAGGGCTCCCATTGATTGTCTAGAATAACTTATAAGCCATTAAGTCAGCCGACTTATATCTGTGCAAAAGGCTTGCATAGATTCTTTGAACACCACAAGTTTACGTGTGGTAAATACTGCACTTTGGCTTTGTATTGTAAGTTTTACATATGCTTGCTGTTTGATGTATGAATATTCACCTCTTCCTTAACCTTTTGAGTGCCAGTGGTATGTTCATTGCCTACACCTCTGGCACTCAAAGGGTTAAAATGCACTGACAGCATACAGTACTAGTAACCTGGTGTTGAGTGCAAATAGACGCCAATGCTTGACTTCTGAGCCATTGCAACTGGTAGCCTAATTTTATAACTAGGCAGCTGGAGACTCTAAGCTCCATTTGACTTGTGTTTCTTTTCTTAAAGGTGAATACTGCATGAATCCTTCATTATACTTCCTAAGGTATGTAACAATTCTACAATGTTCATTGGTTCAGATTTTTGATGTGACAAACCTAATTCTGTTGTAATAACCTTGTCATGGGCAACAGGAGGCCCTTTACCTGCTGCCAGACTAAAATGCCCTTATTCTCTGGCTATCAGATTGGCAGTTGCCCACATATTCTCTGAAGAAATTGAGGCTAAGTAGAAATGTCAGTTGTAACAAACTTTCCTGGCTATAACGTGACCGGATAAGAGTAGCTCAACTCTTTAACCCCTTAATGTCCAATGCTGTGCCAGGACCATCATGGCTGTCTGGCACTTAAGGACCAGTGACGGTCCTGGCACATCATTGAATTCAGGGCTCCCCGCACACCTGCATGCCCCTCAGAGCCCTGAATCGGATCTGCAAAGGAAAACAAATGCCTCATGGTCAAGTCCTGGCCACACACCAGTTGTTAAGGGGTTAAGATTACCTGTCCAAAAACTTGTACCTTAAGCCAGATGCTTTCCTGGCCAGTGCATGGTTAGCTTGGTTTGCTAGGCTCAGGGTAGCATGCCCCTAGCTTCTACCTGTATCTACAGTAGGAACCCCCTCCCCTCTCCAATATATCTGTGGAGCTATTTTTGTAGCTGGCTCTTGGCCACCTAGAAGCTGCACCATATTTAATAGCCTGTTTTGCGTTTGCAGTAGAGTAACCTAGCTTCAGATGGCTACCTTCTTCACTGCACAGGGAAATCTGCACTACATGACTGCCCATAGACAGAAATGCAGATCACTTTGGTAGAACTGTAAAAGTGAAATGTTTCCACTAATGGAAGTTCTATTACAGGAAGCTGGCACTTTAGCAGAGTATTTACTAGTGTCGGACTCCCTCTGTAGGTTAAATCTGCCTGTTTAGTTGGAGATATGGTGCATAAACTATTGTATTTAAATCCTCAGAATATGTCATGGACAGATGTACAGATCAATATTACTAGGAAATATCTTATAAAAGATCCACTTGTTACTTTAGGGAGTTTTGCTTTAACCAGTACTGTTGGTGGATATCAGTTGCAGCTTCATGAATGTTTGCAGTGGGGTTAATGTCTTTACTTTGTCACAGCATGTTAACCGAGGGCTGCAGCTTATTCAATAGTAGTAGCATCTCCAACAGCATGCAAGAAAAACTGAGGGGCTTTGACAGCTGGGGTCTTCTGGTTCCACAAGCTGTCACTCAACCCTCTTACACACCACTTTAACTGTAACTTGCTTTTGAAAAAGCACTGTATGGCTTTCTGTTGGGTACATACTACTTCTAATAGTGGTAGTTACTATAGTAGTTCATGGATAATTATATAGCCAGTGACAGCCTTTAACCAGGGCTGGGCAAACTGAGGCCCCTTAGCTGTTCAGGACTAATTTCAAATAATTGTCAGATGCATTGTAACCCTGTACAAATGTAGTTGGATAGCCTAAGTGTGTCTTGGATTATTATTCGATATAGTAACCAGGTGGCACTTAACAGTAAAACACTGGCGCAGAGCATCTAGCAGCTTTGTATTGCAGGAAAAGCCCTATAGTGTCTACTACCCTTCTTTAAAGCCTAGCTGTAAATTGAGCTGCAAAAAAAGTTTATGGTTTTCAATGAATTTGTGCAAGATGGCAAATGAAGTGGCAGTTTTTTGGAGAAAATAAAAGCAGGAAGCTTTGATTTATAAACTGGCTTATTGTGCATAGAGCACTTGGTACTGCAGATAGCTGTGTTTTATCCTTAAAGGGGATCTATCACCCCTATACAAGTTGCTCTTAAATTGTTAGATGGCAGTTATTTAGACTATTGCAGTAGTTTTGGTTTTACAATGCTATTTGGGTGAAATTGAAATATTGCCCTAACCCTACTTCCAGATATACTGCAGGTAAAGCTCTGTACCTGCAGTCTGTAACTCTGCCTCTGCGCTCCTCTACACAGCCGCCTCCAACGACTGATGCTTTCGGCCTGTAAGCTAGAGCAATCTCTGCCAATGAAATCGCTCTAGCTTACAGGCCGCAAGCTATTTATTTCTTCACTTTCACCCAAATAACATTATTAAAAAATAAATGAAATTAATACAATAGTCTAATTGCTATATAGCATATCTTTTAAGAGCAACTTGTATAGGGGTGATCCCCCTTTAAATAGAACTATTAATTCCATGTACACTTATACATTTTCATGTATAGAAAACAAAGGGTGGTTGAGAGACAAAAAAAAATTGTATGGTCTTACTGTTTAGTGCTCTTGTACCTTGGACTGACTCCTGTGCAAAATGTCAATTAACATGTAATGTAGGATGTGCATTCCTTGTGATCACTGGAATTTAACTCTTGAATAATCTTGGCTGTATAACTTACTACAGATCCCTATTTTGTGCTTTCTTCCATAGGGCCTGGATTTCTGGCTTCATGAAGTGCCACCTTTCATTCTTTTAAGGTAACGTGGTAACGAATACCTCACAACCCAATAGTTCCCTCCTAGTCCCTTTCCCTTTAGATCGATATACTTGTGTCATGGTCAAAATGGGAGGAACATGAAATGTCTGCCTTCCTTGACATGTTAGTATCATGCTGAAATAGATGAGGGGGCATAAAACAGTTACAGAAAACTCTTGGGCATACTAGAAATAACTTGGATGTTAAAGTGGAACTTCTGTCCCTGTTAAACTTTGGCCCAAACAATTACCCATTGGTGATCACCTGCTCAGTAGTGCTAGGCACCAGAATTACCTGGTTATTGATTCTATACTGCCCATGAAACAGAGCAAACTTCTTCCATAGTGAAGTCTGCATGCCAGTGCCGTCAGTCCCTTTTGGTGCTGAAAGCCTCCTAGAGCAGGCTGGGACTGACGGTGCTAGCAAGCAGACGTCACTATGTAAAGATATCTGCACTGTTTCCTGGCTCAGTCTGGGAGCAGTATAGAATTCTCAATAACCAGGTAATTCCTTGTGACAAGCACTATTGAACAGCTAGTTGCCAGATGGGTAATTATTTGGGCCAAAGTTTAACAGGGGTGGTAGTTCGGGTTTAAAGAAACAGCTGGGCATTGGCAAAATGGTGTCTTAGCAATTTGGTCATAACTTGGGTACCATATAAAATTTAAAACCTGGTTCATATGTAAACTGTTAAGCCTATGAAACAAGTTAGGTTTTGGCTAATGTGAGTTTCTGATGGGCTTCCCCTGTCCTGCTGTTTGTTCATCCTTGAGGTCTGTAAAGAGCAGATATAAAGTGTTTGGTGTGTAATTGCCAAATTGAATTTAGAGTAAGTTGGGTCTGAACTTCTATGTGCTATGCCTGTTTGACACTAGTGGCTTTATCTTGAGGAATTCTGAGGCTATCAAATGTCACCATCTGCAGTACTTGACAAACGCTAACGGATTTTTTTTATATTTTTTTAAATGGGGCTTTTATGCCCTTGCATGCCTAGATTTTCAATGTATTTAAGACCTAGCAAGCAAGGTGTTAAAGCACAATTTAAAAAATCAGCTGGAGTAATCTGTTCCAGTGGCTTGCCTTAGAACTCCTCCTTCAACAAAAGGCCCTAAAGATGACATCCTCTTTTGTAAGGGTAGTGCTGCACTCCATTTTTCTTTCTATTAAATCTAGAAGGTGCTTTAGAGCACTCTGCAATTAGTTTGCTAGGCTTACTTTTAAATACTGTACTTGCTAACTTGATCTTCAAAGTTCTGCAGGGCTTGGTGAATTTCTGCATTAATGACAATTGTGCCTGCTTAGACCTTAATCTCCCAGCGGTCTGCATATCTACTAGTTCTTCAAAGTCAAAATACAGGGCAATTGTAAAGCAAAACCTAGACCTTGCAGGAATTTCTGAAAGTGAGCAAATTTAAGGACTGTTAATGGTGCCTGTGTTCACAACTTCTGCTTGTGTATTAAAGCAGTATAGGATTAGTTAACTGTAATCCATGAGGGAACATGAAGATGCACTTAAATGTGTTTTGATTAGCAAATATTCATAGCTGGTCTGTGATGAAGCTCTATCTGGAGACTGTTGGATGAATCTTGCGGATATGGGACTGAGTCCAGCTACTTGTCAACTATTGCAGAGTAAAGTGCAAAATGGCTGCCATGTTCATGCTACATAAACTTACCTGGTCTTTGTATTAATATAATCTAAAACTTGTTGCAGGTGGGGTTCCAGAAGATTGTTATTAAGTGTTGAGGTAAGTCTTGGCACACATTAAAGTGATACTGCTTGTAGCATTTTGGGTGTAAAGATGTACTGACACTAAACACAGCAGCTGGAATACCAGTGGTGCCTGCCTTGTTACTGCTATTAGTTGTTTGAAAATGCTTCCAGTTGTTAACCCTTTGAGTGTCAGGTATCAATGCATCACATTCCTTTCTGGCACTGAAAGGGTTTAAGTCATAAGGAGTTTATTTAAATCTATACTGATTCATTTTTAATGTAACCTGAATGCTGAGGTGCAGTTTTGCAGCAAACCTGTTCCATCACAGGGTAAAGCCTGACTTTAAATAGTGCTATTGGCTACCTTGACAGGAACATTGAGTTTTCCTCCTATTGCATGGCCCATTTAATATAAAGCACCAAGCTGCCCCAGTGGGAAGTATAAAAAATTATGCTCCGATATGTAATATTGTGACAACTGAACTTACTTTGCCATAGGCCACCATGGTACAGAGGGTGTAAATGATGAAATTAAAACTTTACAGCTGGAATTACCGGCAGAATACTCTTGTTGAAAAGGGTTTTTCTGACTACATCCTCTAACTCTGTAGTCTTGGCCTGTAGGGCATGCATTGCTTCTCCCCAGACTAAAGTTGTCCATTTACTCTTACAGGTCAAAGATGGGAGAATGTCAAACTGTAAGTATATAAACTAAAGTGCTGGAAAATATCCTGTTGCCACTTGAGACTGTAATGTGATGAGACTCTGGAATAGGAAGTGCCGTCAGATGCGATAACTGACGATAATATTCCACTCTGATTTTACAGCATTGGCTTGTTTTTCCAAAATGCTTAAATTGGGTGTTAAAATGTTACCATATAAAGTCTGACCTATCACTTGCTAAATGTAGTGCTATACTTTCCCCTTACCTGAAATCAGCCCCTTATTTTATTGGATTGACCTGTCTGACAAATGAGTTGGGTGTCAGCACCCCTCAAGCTTTGTCATCACAAGTCCTGTTCATGACTTGTTGAACATGTGAATTGGTGTCTTATGATTGGGTAAGGATGTAATGAAAATCCTAGCACCTGCAGTCCTTCAACCCTTTCCCAGTTGATGGGACTGAGTGTAGGGGGGATAGCTTCAAAGTTTAACTGAGATTACCCTTGAGTGGTAACAGACTTTAAAATTCTTTAGATAGGCCAGTAACAGATGTTATGTAACAATTCATGTATTGAGACCTTAGTGTAGCTGACATGAGGGATTTTGTCTAAAGCCTCAGTAGTTGTGTTGAACCATTAATGCCAATGCAGGGGTAACACTTGGCTCCAAATGATTACTACCCCTGTCACAGTGCAAAGGTGTTAAAGGGTTTAATTAGGATCCCACAATGCCCCTTATGAACTGTCCATTGCTTATGGTGAATTAGACAAACTGGGTCAATTAAGTGCAAACATAACTAATTTTTTTTTTTTTTTCATTCTATAGGAGGAGTAACAGATCTGCAGTGACAATACTGAGTATGCACAGGTGTTATGAAAAACTGGTCTAGAATAAACTTCTGTTCATGGACTGACTGGATGAGATGTGTGGCTATGGGATGGAGATGTTTGGCTTTTAGACTAATGGGATTATGATTTAAAATAAACATTTTCCTGTCAAATTCTGTAATGTCATTTTTGAGTTCTGTGTTAACAAGAGTTCACAGTATAGAGGCTGAGACATGGACATCTTTCCTTCAAACAAGCTATCCTGGTACACCAGCTTAAATCTGAAGGTTGCATGTTAAATAAGGCTTAAAGCACTACCTATATATTTATATAAACTGTTCGAAAGTTTGGGGTTACTTTAGTAATGTTTAAAGGCAATTTTGCATGTTCAAATAGATCAGAAATGGTGTAGATATTGGTAATCTTCTATTGTAGCTGGAAACAGCTGCTTTTTAATGGAATATCTACACTTGCTTCACACTAGCTAATAATTTTCAACTCTGACTAATGGGAAAACAAGGACCACCCCTTCACCATCTTTGTACCCCAACCCTGAAGCTGCCTTCATGCTGCAGTTTAAGCCTTTATGGCATGTTTTACACCCTGATTCTCGCTCCGCAGGTTTTTTCCTTCCCTCCTAAATCTGTTTTTAAGGCTGTTTTTAAGGGTGTCACACTTGACTGCACTTAGGGCAATCCCAGTACACATTACTTTTGTAATTGGGACCAGTCTGCCTCAGCATGGACACCTCACTAGTTTAAATTCAGACAGAGGGGATTTCAAGGGGATCTACAACACCTGGAGCAAAAGTGCAGTGAGTTAAATAGAAGAGTGGACAGGAAAGAAAACTGCTGCAGAAAATCCACTAATAACTACAGGCAAGTAAACAAAGAAATAAAGTGTAATTGGAGAGAAGGGATTAAATATTAAGTGTAAAATTTTGCCAATTCAACATAATTCAATATTAATCTCAGCTGGTTTCTGACTACCTGTATCTACCCTTCAATCCTTGTCACATGTGTGCCAACATGAATATATTACTTCTGTTTTTTTAACCATTCCACTATTAATATGGACTTTTTTTCCTGTAACCATGCCCTGTACCATAACACAATTCACCATGGTCTTCTGCATATATGTGCACTTACCTCTGCTGGTGAAGAGTATTAAAAACAAGCTCACCCAGCCCCAGTAATTACAATAGACGTACCCTCTCACTATATGCTTACTAAATTTTTATGCATTTTATTGCTTGCCATGGCAAATGACACCAACCCTGGCCCTAAAGTAGCAAATGATGACTTCACCTTTTTAATAAAGGTCTCTCTTGTGCACTGCAACATACGCCGTATACTGTCCGAAATGGATGCACTAAAAGCATGGTGTTACGCATGCAAACCAAAAATTCTTACTGAATCCTGGTTAACCCCAAAAATACCTGATACTGCTGTTGCCATAGATGGATATTCATGCTTTAGAAAAGACTGTGCAAAGTGGGGAGGTGTAATTGTAGACATACAGGAGTCAAACTTTACACTTCACTTTACTCATAACTGATTCTTATGAATACATTGCTGCCAAAATCTGTATTCCATACTCAAAACAAACTGTTGGCATCTACAGACCACCAACTACCCCAGCACCTTCCCTTTAAGACATAGCGCAAACCCTAAAGAATGCCACTCAAAACAAGAAAAGCTAGCTGATGGGTTTTTAGACTTTAATATTAATTAGCTAGACTCTAGAAATTAAAAATATTTAAGACATTGGACTTATCACAGTTAATATCCTTCCCCTACTTGCATAAATCTTAAGCCATCCAACCATACGCTGCTAGACTGGATCCTTTCATCCTGCACAAGCAGAATCCAATATTCAAGTGTTCTAGCGAATGTGTTTAGCGATCACTCCATAGGTTACTGTGTCCGCAAGATAAAACCAGTCAAGTCATGTTCTAAAGTCATACTCGAGATCGTTTAAAAAAAAATTTACTCTTCAGTCCTTCCTAAATTATTTAAGAAATTGCTCGTGGTATAGAATACACCTAATACTTGACCTATACTCAGAGTGACTATCTCTGAATTCTTAATGTCTAATACCCATGCCCCACTAAGGAAGGTAAGGAGGGCACATCTAGCCTGGGTCTCAGCTGACTTGACTTCAATTATACAGTTTCAGAAATGCCTACTAGAATAAATTTAAACAGCTCTGCTTATGATCACACTACATACAGGCAATTAAGGAATACATGCACAACGTTTCACTGACAACTTCAACAGTAACACTTCAAAGCTGGCTAACTTTTGGAAGGTTATTAAACCTCTACAACCCTCATAACCATTCTCAACTATAACTGTAGACAAAGAAACAATACAGTGCACCATAGCATTTAACAGCTTTGTTGACTATGCTGCCACCACCCTAATAACACAAAACAAAGGTAGCTCAGAAGTTCACCCATCTGCACCTGTTGCCTGGTCCAGTTATGAAAATGAGGGCAAAATACATGATCCTCTCAACCTGAATATGAAATCCCAATCTAGCCCTGACCAACTACTGGCAATGTTATTAAATCTCAGTGCCATGGTCACAGCCAAACAGATTGCATATTTAATGCTTCTTTGGTAACCGGGTATATGCCCAAAGCCTGGAAGGTGGCTGTAGTAGTGCCTGTCCACAAAACTGGGGATAAAAATGTATCAAACTACAGACCAATATCCCTACTCAATCTAAAATACTAGAGAAATGTGTACACATGCAACAATATAAATATTACTGACAGATCAGTTTTTTCACCCCTCTTCAGTCAGGCTTTAGACCAAATCAATGAAATTATTAATGTGGTATTTAATTAGTAACTGGGACTGCATGTCTATGTAAGAATACGTATACAACTATACAAAAACAAATGTCTCAGAACGGTATCGATTTTTAATCTATCACCACCTGCTGAGCACAAAAGTAGACCAGTTCAGTCTCATTCGAACCCAAATATAGAATACAGTTTGTGGAATTAGTACTTAACTTTTATTATACACTTTAACCCCTTAAGGACCCATGATGGTCCTGGACTGTCATGGGTTGTTATACCCTTAAGGAACCATGACGGTCCTGGACCGTCAGTTTTATACCCTTAAGGACCCCGGAATTCCTGGCTCCCCGTGCGGCTGCACGCCATGTGGGGAGTCCCGAATCGGATTTGCAAAAAACAAAAAAAGGTCCCTGGTCCTTAAGTGACTGCCATGTGCATGCGCAGCTGGTCCTTAAGGGGTTAAAAACTCCATGTGAATTGCTGGATTAGTGTACAACAGCATGTTATAAAATCCACCAGCTAAATGGCACGATCAGCCGCTAACCCTGTGGTATGATAGAGTGCTGACTCTGCTGGTTCACTAGGGCTGATCCGGTTTAATGTAGGGCTCTCTACTTTTGAGAGCTCTAACACTAGTAGTTTTTTTCATTTCTTTACTGGGATATAAACAAATAGGAAGGGTAAACATAGCTCCCTCAGGAAATTACTATTGATATCTACTCCGACAACCTAAACATTGTATTAGGAGATACACTAATGATAATGTGGATGGGTAGATAGAAGTTTACTTTAATAAGCATTTATAAGAATTGTTTTATTGATCTACGGTGGTAGGAAGAGTAAGCATTAGAATCACGCTAAAGGTGCGTGTTCGCACCACCCCTTATGTGCTGTTTTTAGTGAACGAGCAGAGTCAGCACTCTCATACCGCAGGGTTAGCGGCTGATCGTCTTTGGTACAAAGAACAAACTGCGTAATCTTGGCAATATTCACCTACACACTGTAACAGAGTCTACTTGTAAATTGGCCCCAGTGGACTATTTATTTTGGTTTGTGGCTTGACCCCAGCCTCACTTTTGGTGTTCATATTGATAAATTAACCTCCAAACTGTATCCCAAAATAAGTACTTGTTTCAGAAACTAATCATGTTTAACCCCTTAACGACCCTTGACGGTCATAGTACATCAAGGGTCGATCTGACTGAATGAACCCTGATGTACTATGACCGTCATGGAATTCCTGTCTACCCCCCCCCCCCCCGGCTGCACGCCGTTCGGGGAGTCCGGAACCGGAAGAGTGAAAAAAAAAATGCTCTGTGGTCCTTAACTTGCCGCGCAGGTTGGCCAGTCGTTAAAGGGTTAAGTACCCTGGTTAGAAAACATATTGTACAACAGATGTTGCTGCCAGTCATAGACTATGGTGATGTAGTGTATGCTCCAGCGCCAGAAATCCATCTTAGTAAACTTGACACTGTATAATTCATTATGCCACTTAGCCTCCAATGTAATTACACTACCCATCACTGTGATATGCTTAAAGAACTAAGGGCTCGATTCTTTTACCCGCGCTAAAACCGGCGTTACAAAAAAACCAAGTAGAGCAAATTTTGCAAACGTGTTACGTCGGTATTCTATTGCAGAATGACAGTAAAACAAAACTGGCGTAGACAGCACTTTTCAGAGTAGTAACAGAACTGGCGCTGTCTGCTTTTTTTCTGTCTACCGCCTACAAAAAAACGCACAAAATGTCAAAGTCCAAGGAAATAGGCGTACATTTGCCGACAGGAAGATCAAGTTCAGTGTTAGATGTGTTCTCCACATAACAAAATCCGACAGAGTGCCCCCCCTCAACATATTAACCCCCCCCCCCGTTTTAAACGTCGACTTGCAGTGCTTTCTTTCACCACATTAATCTGACAAATATTATTCATAGTCGACAATTAACCCTTCCCCTTCCAAATCCGACTTAGTGTTTTCTTTTACCATATTAATTTGACGAATATTGTACATCCGACACTTTAACCCCCCTCCCCTTGAAAAGTCGACTACAGTGCTCCCATGACTTTCTTTCACCATTGTTATCTGACATTTTTCTTCTCCTATTATATTCAACATGCCCTCATATTTTGTATTCCAAGATTAACCCTATGAGTACCAGAGAGGTATTGTAATGTGTTTGCTACCCCTCTGGTACTCATAGGGTTAATAGGCAATCTGTATATGTATAAAAAAGGTGTTTGTTTTTATTATAAATGTGATTTGTGTGAAAATGTAATTAAATATTTAATTTATATGTTACAATGATTTTCTTTTTTTAATTGCATATGTAATTTGTATAAAAAAAGTACTTCAGACCTCAAGAGGGGTATCATGACACTCTTCCGGCATGGGGGCGACAGTTGCCCCCTTTATTAATTAAAGAGCATATAACCCATGTGAAACATTGGTTTTATGCTCTTTAACCCTCTGAGTGCCTGAGGGGTATGCAACACATTGCTTTGCAATGCGTTCTGTACCCCTCTGGCACTCAAAAGGTTAATTAATAAAGGGGGCAATTGTCGCCCCCATGCTAGGGGGTGTCATAAGGGGTCATGATACCCCTCTTGAGGTCTGAAGTACTTTTAATAGAAATTACATATGTAATTTTTTAAAAAAAAGAATCATTGTTACACAATTTAAATGTTTAATTCCATTTTCACACAACTTACATATATAATAAAATCAAACACCTTTTTTATACATATACAGGTTGCCTATCAACCCTATGAGTACCAGAGGGGTAGCAAACACATTACAATACCTCTCTGGTACTCATAGGGTTAATCTTGCAATACAAAATATGAGGGCATGTTAAATATAATAGGAGAAGAAAAATGTCGGATAAAAATGGTGAAAGAGTCATGGGAGCACTGTAGTCGACTTTTCATGGGGGAGGGGGGTTAAAATGTCGGATGTACAATATTCGTCAAATTAATATGGTGAAAGAAAGTACTGTAAGTCAGATTTGGAAGGGGAAGGGTTAATTGTCAACAATGAACAATATTTGTCGGATTAATCTGGTGAAAGAAACGCTGCAAGTCGACTTTTAAAAGGGGGGGTTAATATGTCTAGGGGGGGCACTTTGTCAGATTTCTATGCTGTATACTGTATTATACACTGCTTTTGTTCAAACAACGATGGTTTTGAAACTGTCGTTATGGCTTCTACACCTCAACCTCTGAGGAGCGGAATTTCTGACTTAAATGTAACCACAAAACAGGCGGTAATACTGAGCGTGGGTACTAGGATACTAATTGCACGTTGTTTTTAGTTGTTTCCTATGGGCTTTCTTTAGACTGGAGGTAAGTATAATTACCGCTGGTTTTGTTTTCACAAGTCAGGAAATAGGATAGCAAAAACTGACTTAACCCCCCCCCCCAAAAAAAAAACAAACAAAACAAAACGCCTGTTTTATTTTTAGCGCTGGTAATAGAATTGAGCCCTAAATTGGGTAACACTCATCTAGATGTGCCCTTCACCTTCTTGCTTAGTACACAGCCACTTATCTGGAAAACTACCGGACTACCTGAGCAGTATGCTCAGTCCTGCTCTCCATAATAACTATAACCTCCGCTCCACTACTAACAGCTCACTACATATACCACAATACAAGAAAGAAGTAGGAAGATCTGCCTTCTCCTTCAGAGCTCCAAAAGTCTGGAACAATCTGCATGAAATAATTAAATCTGCTCCCAGTCTAAAATCCTTAAAAGTAAATGCTTCTTTATATCTAAAAACAGTGTGTAACTGTATATAATTTTAATATTTTATATGTATGTATATATAATAATATGTAATATCTAATGTTTCTCAGTTTGTGTAAATATGTAACCCTTTACTGAAAACTATCCGGGGCATACTTGAAAATGAGAGAAATCTCAACGCGTTCTTCCTGGTAAAACATTTTCTAAATAATTAAAGTGACCCAAAACTTAGCGGTAATGTGTATTTTTGTTATCCTTCAACACATTGAACACGGTTAGGTTGTTTAAGACCTGTAAAGCATGAGGAAAAAACCTGTGCGATTTGTTTACATATGGAACAAATCTGTATCGGCTGATAGAAATCAGCCAAGATACTGAATAAGCCAGTAACAAGACAAAAACCTGTTAATCTAACAGGAGAAACTATTCAGCATTGGGAAACTTTATATTAAGTCTAAAGATGGTTTAGTCCCCAGATGCACAGTAAAAATGCTTATGGGAAATATTGCAGGTTGGGGAGAAGTTCAATATTAGTCCAATATATTAGACACGGCTGATAGAATCTCAAAATGCAAACTTCTAAGCATTGAATTCTTGATAGAAATTTAAAATTCCTTCATGCATACAAAATTCACTTCATGTGTCACTGATTGACTGACACGGAGTCAGACAATCTGAAGACTTGTGAGTACAATTAGGACACATTCCTTCAAGATCAAATTAAACCAATGCTTCCTCACCAAAGGTAAATCCAAGAGGTAATCCTGGAATTGATCCAACCAGAGGGTGTTGTGGAGGTTTTTGTTTGTGGGTTTTTAGATTTTTTTTTCTTCCCACACTTTGGGTGGGGAGCTTGCAGGGGTAATTTTTGAACTTTCTGGTACAAAGTGGAGACCATATGTGCAATGCAGGAACTTCTCTATGAATTCCTGTTACAATTCAACAACTATCATAATTGTATTAATGACACAGAGGCCAGTGTTATCCCTCCCTCAATTTCCTTTAATACTCTGTATTGTCTTTACAATTTGAATGAGATTTGCTTCAATTTAACATGACAAGGTTATTTTGGATGGATTAAATACTTATTTTCTTTTGAATTCATTTGTTGGTTTCCATGGATTGTCTTCATTCACAGTCTCAAAGAAAGAGGAAGAGGCAGTTGGAGAATTACAGTGTAAAGGGGATGATGAAAAGTGATTGGTTGAGAGAGGGGTTCTATATTTAGCAAGTTTTCTTTTCTTTATGTTGTAAAATCCAGTTTCTTTGCTGCTGAGTGTGTCAGAGAAGAAAGTAAAGCATAATATTTGCCTGTGTCCTTTAATAAAATCCTGATATTTCCATCATGAAAGTTATTGTTAGAATATGTTTAACATAAGTTGACCAGACCTCACCTAGAGGGGTATGCAACACATTTCAAATCAATGCATTGCATACCCCTGGCATTCAAAAGGATACACAAAAATGCATACTGCTGCCGTGATTTTATTGCAGTCTTGAAATGTGCAAATTTATCTGACTAGTTAAAGTGGGGTCTAGTCATTTTGTTTTAAAGGACAATTCTTTATTAGGATATTTATAATCACATTTAATGTTTCATAATAAAAGCAGCTCTAATTAATCATCATAGTATTTGGACTTTGGTGAGTGTTATTTCAGTTCTGTCAGAGTTGTAGTTCTAGAGTAATTCAATGACAAAGTATCCCTCTCCCACACCTTTTACTGATGTAACACTGCTCAGCCAGAGCAGAAGGGAGGTGCCCGGGTAGACTGCAGAGAGGGACAATCTTCTATTAAGATAAGGGAAAACGCTGAAAAGCTTGACAAGGGGGCAGGGCTTTCATTGTTCTGATAGGAAGAAGATTGTCCCTTGCTGTTATCTGTCTGGTCTTACAACCAGATTCACATCTGAGAAGAGATGGCTTACACTAGGTAAAAGGGGCGGGAGGGGGAAACTTTGCTTGTGAATATCTCATAAACCATAAAGGTTTGAGAGATAAGACTTATATCGTTCTTCATGTATTTTTAATGCCTACAAAATAAAATAAAGTTAAAATGAAGTATTACTATCCCTTTAAGTAAATTAAGAAGTGGAACAATTATGGGGAATTCCAACTGCACCAAACCATTGATTTATATAGGACTTTTAAAGTAGAAGTAGTACCTCCACATAAGACCCTCCACTTACCTTACTATGGCTAGGAAATCCTAATGGCCCTTATAATAATTGACCTCGTGTCATTGCTTAAGAGATAACCATCTTCAGTCAGTCCTGCATGACAGGTCCATGGAGGCAGATAAGATATGAAAGTTGCTTGCAGAATTTTCAAAATGAACAGGAAGAGTACGTGAGACTGATTGACCCCTTAAAGACCAGAAGGGTGATAATTTGTGAATCATTACACGCCACATTGTTTCTAAAGATTTAGGGTTACTATGTGCAGAGATAGAGGTCCTGTGGTTCTACCAGCAGCTCTGGGAATTAAAGGGTTGATTCAGAAAATTCTGCAGGACTGCACAGCAATCAGTGCAGTATAGAAGCTGGCAGTACTCTGGATCCTGGAGGTTTTTTTTTTCTTTATTAATAAACACTGCTCATTTAAAGGGATATGTGGCCACCTTACACCCAGGACTGATTGAATATTTGATATCTTCATATATTCAATATTGCATCCATATTGCACCCATATTTCTTCCTTAATGTATCCTTATTGAACCCATATTGCACCCACATTGCGTCAATATTGCACCCATACTAATTCCTTAATGTGTCCTTATTGAACCCATAGTGCATCAATATTGCAACCATATTGCTTCCTTAATGTGTCCTTTTTGCACCTATATTGCGACACGTTAACACACAAAATGGTGAATGCGCCATTCGAAGCAACGCAAAATGTAGAATTTGCAAAATTTTAAATGTGACACTTCAAATGACGCGGCAAAACACATGCGACATTTAATGGAGCGAAACTTTACATACAACAGTTCAATAGTAAACCCACCACCCTATGGACAGCTCTGGTCTGTAGATCATAAATCTCCATAGGATGGTGTAGCAACAGCGCCACTGTAAATTTTCAGGCCACTATGATATTGCACCTAAAAAATTCAAGTTTGAGCTGTTATACTTTTTTTAATAAAATATTGCTCAGCTGTGGGAGTACCCTTGTTTTATTCGGGGCATAAACCCTACAACATTTTTTTTTACACCTTAAGTATTACTATCCCTTTAAAATGCAGATCTGGTAACGTTACTAAGAAGTCGATGAGGAAGATTAATATATTACACAAAGGTGGTATAGCTACGGGAGGACTGGATGGGCTGTGGACTAACCACATTCTGTGCATGCCTGCTCACCCAGATGCCTATAGTTTTATTCTATTGAATGCTCATAGGCATGCACTGGATAAATTGTGAAATGTATTTCCTCTTAATCCCTTAAGGACCACTTAGAATTTTTTCCTTTTTTTTGTCTAACTGATTCAGGGCTCTCCGAACATTGTGCAGCCGCGCGGGGAGCCCTGAACTCCATAAATGCCAGGACTGTCATGGGTAGGCTGACCAGACCTCACCTTTAATTGGGGATGCATAGGAAAAATGCATACTGCAGGACTGCTTTGATTTTAGTGAAGTACTGAAATATGCCTATTTCCTATATGTCCCCATTTAAATGTGAGATCTGGTCAGCCTAGTCATGGGTCCTTATCACATGTTGGACCCATGACCGTCCTGGCACATCATGGGTCCTAAAGGGGTTAAGCACCAGCCTCCCAAACAGTGTGTTCTAAGCTGTGCAATATCATTTTCCCCTCCCCCAGACAAACTGGTCTTGGTTTATAAACGGCTACTTTAATTACATTTTTTTTCCAGTGTTTCTGCTTGTTACACACCCTTTTACTGACATTTTTAACCACTTCGATGCTAGACAGGTCTCCAGCACACTGCTTCACAACATGTCTGGGACCTCGTTAGTATCATAAGGGTTAATTGCTTTTTTCTACTTGTGTTATAACATCCTATATAATAATTTGCTAGGATGTTTGTCAGAAGCTGTCGTGCGCAGTAGAGACTGCCCGAACGCACAGAATGCTGGGAGCACAGAGTTCTGTGCTGGGAGCATTCAGTGCTTTCGGACAGTCTCTACAGTGCATGATTGCATCTGCGGCAGGACCGGCCTCTTAACATCACTCGGACCTTGGCCCGTGTACACGGGTTTTTACACTAATAAGGTTATATTCTGTGTCAGTTAAAAATACTCTAGCACCTAAGAATTAATTTGTTTTCCAAGACACCTGAAATCCCGTCTTACAAATGCTCTGCTGCTAGTTGTTTCAGTTTACAATGGAGATCAAATTCAAATATGGTTGTCAGATTAGGAAAAATTTAAATTCCTATTGCATGGAAACCACTGAACCCAGTAGTGACCACTGCATCAGGCATCTTTCATATACATTCATTTTTAAAAGGCACCATCTGGCTGGAAAATAAGTATATAGGTATAATTTGCAGTTGAAGGCCACCTACCTAAGGTGACCACAAATCCCTTTAAAATTAGGCATACTTATAAAAAAACACACACTTTAGGGTTGCACTGATTCCTGTGCAGTTCTGCAGAACGAACATTTCATAAGCAGCCTTGAATTAAAGGGATACTAATGTCTCATAAAAGTAATTTGCCGAGTATTCTTTACATTAAAAGTAACAGATTGCGCTATGTGTAAGAGCTTACTTGTGTAGTTCAAAAGTTATCAAGGAGTGCAGGACTTTCCTTATACTTACTGAAGTATGCCCCTTGCGACATACGTCTCTTCCCGGGACCAGATTTCAGATTCAGTGGGAGGAGGCCAGAAACAGTGGACGGAAGATCATTATCGCTTAATAACTTTTGAACTGCAAACAAGTACACTCTTACACATAGCATAATATGTTACTTTTCATATAAAGAATACTCGGCAAACTACTTTTATAAGAGACATTACTACTATCCCTTTAAAGTGGTATGTGATCACCTTAGCACCTGCCTAAGTAAGTGCTTCTGTTACATCGGTGGTTCTCGGAAGAAAATCAAATGGTTCAGCAGAACAAATTTCAGTAATGGCAGACAGAGGAACAGTACAGTTACTGGTAGTGCTTACATGATGCATTTTAACCTAATAATCATACCTGGGAACTCTCCGGTTTTGCCCCAGAGACTCCGGATTTCACAGTGAATTACGGGGTCTCTGGGGCAGTCCCTCAATCTCCAGGTTGTTCTCCATCCTGCCCCAGTTCCTCCCATCCCCCGCCCTCTTGCCCTCATTCAACATATATTTTGCCTTTTTGTCCCGCACCCTCGCATCTAAGCCCCACCCCTTTTATGACATGAATTGCATAATTTCCCTCCCCTATCGCGCTGGCAGGGCTGCCTCCGGGTAGCCCTGCCTGTCAAGTTCCCAGGTATGCTAATAATTTCCCTTTAATTCATCACTACCAACTAACATTCAAATACTTTTTGGTACTAGGTTATACTGTTTAATAGCAGAAGGGCCTTCAATGAATTGCTTTATAACGGGACATCTCTAGCATTTTGGGATCTTAAAAAGAATCTCATTGATAGGGTTCCACAGAAATGTTGACTGAAACTGAAAGGTTCCACCACATCAAAAAGTTTGAGAGCCATTTTATTAAATATTGTATTAAATGAAAGAAGACTTGTCAACACAGGATGAGTTTAGTTAGTTTTACACATAATTAAAATCTGCCTGTATGTTGTACTGACCATTGAATGTAAAACAAATACTTTTTGAGAAATTAACCTTTGTGTGTTGATGGCACAGTGTGCTATGTGAATTCCCTGCACAGTGTGATAATGAGTTATGTTCAATACGTAATACACTGGACTATTAGAAATACCCCATTGTGTATATGCCTAGATTCATTTATAGCACAGTGTATGTGGTAATACTAGCCCAGCACCAACTAATTAGCATAAAGTGCCATAACATACCACCAACAAATGTTAATTTTTCAAAATCTACTTACAGGTCCACTCTAAATGCCATTTATTCCTAAGGCATACCTCCCAACATTTCAAATTGCCAAAGAGGGACACTTGTGTTTTAAGGGGTGTTGCTGGGGGCGTGGCTGGTGGGCAGGGCATTACTGAGAATTTTTAGGCTATTTCATGACCTATTGACACCTCCTTGTGTAACCTAATAAATGATTAATAACAAGACCAAAGTATTTTATTTGCACAGACTAATTTATAAACATATATACTGAGGTTTACACAAACATTAAGATGAGATTTATTGCTGTAGAGCAGTGTGATACACTTATATACACACCACACAGTCTGATCTCCTTAAAAGAGGGACATCAGGATGGGAAAGAGGGACATAGGGATTTAGGTCTAGAAGAGGGACTGTCCCTCCTAAAGAGGGACACTTGGGAGGTATGCTAAGGTATACATCCCCTTTTAACAATGGATGTGTGATACCAGCATCATTTGAAAGCCGAAACAACTAGTATTGTTAGAAAGGGTTAAATGGGTTGAACTTACTTCCCCTAACTACATCAGCCATAGCAGATAAGACTTAAGGTTACTTTACACAAAGTGAAGTGAAAGACAAAAGACAGCAGTAGGATAACAGGTTTATCTACCTCTAAACATAGGAGTGGCTAAAAAAGGGTGTAAAAGGCTTTAGGTCCCAAGATTCCATGTTTGTGTTCAGAAACAAGCATAAACGAATTTCCAGAGCCCGTTTTGTTGGTAAGTTAGATTCTTTACTTTAAATATTTGGAATGTTATTACTATCCATCTGCTATTACCCTTCATGACAGAAATATATACAGGCCTTACTATTAAAAGAAGAGTTGAGTAATTCTTGGGCAAATCAGTGGCACCATAATGAAAAGTGTGCAGTTTTTCCGAGAGCCAATGAATGACAAAACTTGCTGTGATCATGACTGGAGACAAGCAGTTGTACTGTTTCCTCTTTTGTTTAAACTGTCTGGAGGTATATAAAAAACAGTTTAAAAGAAAAGAGCAGCAATTAAGTAGCAAGCCAATTGAACTATAAGGGATAAACAAGACTCCCTATGGATTTAAATGGTGCTGTTAACCCCTTAGATGCTAGAAAGGTCACCAATACAGATTTTCTCCTTCTCTTTGTACATAAAGACCTTTATTTTTTTATGAGGGTGTTTGTCTTCGTTTCATATAGAAGTTTATAACATTTATAATGTCGAGTAACTAGCCAAAGTAACAAACTGTACACACATTGTATTTCTATAAAAATACTTCCTTATCAGAATCTTGAGGTGAAAACTACAGCAAATGGTCATGCAATGGTGTTCTATTCGCACATCGAAGTGTGTGTGTCTATATCAGAGGTTCTCAACCCGTGCCCTCAGTGGCCACTAACAGGCCAGGACTTAGGAATTTCCCTGCTAGAACACAAGTGTGTTGATCAGAGGCTCATTCATATTGATTAACTCACCTGTACTCTTAAAAGGAAATTCTCAAATCCTGGCCTGTTAGTAGCCACTGAGGGCACGGGTTGAGAACCACTGGTCTATATATATATATATATATATATATATATATATATATATATATATATATATATATATATATATATATATATATATATATATAATATGAGAGAGAAAATACAGACTTATTCTTGATGATAAGGTAGGAAACTATAGATTCTCCAGCATCTCATCCTCAGTCACCCAAAGTCTGGCTGAGAAAGATGGGAGATACAGTGAAATAGTTGAAAGGCAAGGCCTCCATTTGTTGACTCTGACTCCATGTTTGCAGAGATAAATAAAAATGACAGGAATATAATAGATATAATCTAATTAGGTCTCTTACATAAAGACTGTCTCCAAAATAATTCCCACTGATTTACAAACTTTGAAAGAAAACTTTTTCTACATGATTTATTATTTCATGTGTGATTCCATTAAAGGATAACTTGTAGTAATGAGTGGCTTTTGCATTGTTTAACAGGATGAAATAAACTAGGTGTCTCTCACAGCAGTTAAGTGGTTTTGTATATTTGTTTTGTGCATTTGAACTTTTATAGTTCACACAGCTTGTTTCTGTTTATGAGCTGATAAAAACTTGTGACCCTTAGGCCTCTTTCACATCCAATAAGTGTGGAGAAAAAAAACTATTTATGACTTGTGAAATCTTTTTGTTCTATGGGGCATTTCATACAGGCAATATGCCCTGTAGTTGTTGCAGACATACTTGGGAACTCTCTGAATCTGACCCACAGATGATGATTTTTTTTTTTTCTACTTTAATTACTGGGTCTCTGTGGGCTGAGGCTAAATGTCAGGGCTCAGTGAGTTTTCTTATAACTCCACCCACTACACTGCATGGTCCAGTCACTCCCCAGTCACTATTGTCAGTCCATTTTAAGAACCTGCCCCAATCAAACCAACTGCAATATAGGGCGGAAATAAAATTTATGGAGGTTCTTAACCTCTTGAATGCATTGCATTGGAGACCTCCTTAGAATTCAAGAGGTTAAAAGCAAGTAGGGGTGACTTTTTTTTTTTTTTTTTTTTTTTTTTAAGAAAAAGCTACCAGGTCACCTTATTCTTTATAGACAAAGTGACACAAAAAGTACAGTCACTGATAAAAGGTACATGGTCACTAACCAAACTGAACATCTGCTCTAGTTAAAATGCCGATTTAAAATAAACCCTTTGAGTGCCGGAGATGTATGACTCAAAGTTGATTTTAATTTGGTCCTTGTGGTGTAAACGGCTTACCCCAGACTTGATATAGGTTTTTTGTAGTACAACAGCCTCTGTGTGTTTTAGACTTTAGTTGTGGGATGCTCGTATATTAATATCTGAAATGAGGGTGCAAATATAACTTATACCTCTAAAACATATATTTCCAGGTGCTTAAGCTATTAATATTGTATTAGGATTTGTGTTTTGTTTTTCATTTCTATACATACTTTCAAAGATATGTAGACGTCACGCTGGGCACTTCCGCATTCTGCGGCACTCTGTATATTCGGCACAGAACTTCCCAGTCCTGCAATTTTCCTCCCACCTCCTTCCCAACTGTTCCAGGGAGCACGTTGATGCTTCCCTTTGTAGTGGTGTGCCTCACGTCTAACATTACAGCAAGCTTCATTTATCAGTATGTGTGCATATATGTAAATGAAAAACCAAGCACAAATTCTAATACAATATTAATAGCTGAAGCACCTGGCAAAAAGTGTTTTTGAGGTGAAAATTCCCCTTATAATAAAGGCCTATTCAGCTCTGTGTTTGTCCTCCTATCCTATATAATAATTAGCTAAATCGTGTGTAACGCCCGACATGCGGCGTAGACACTGCTGTGCGTGCTGCAGTCATGCGCAGTAGACACTGCCCAAGCCGCGGCTGATACAGAGCTGGGCGCTCCGAAGGAGCGTCCAGCTCTGTATCAGCCGTGGCGCGGGCAGTCTCTACTGCGTGTGACTGCCCCTCGACCGGGTGGCAGTGGCACTGTGGCCCATGGCAAAACTAGTTGGTGATATTTCTCAAGAGATTGCAACTTTTATACGTAATACCCTTTTATGGCACAGTGTGGATCTTGAGCTTTCAGATGCCTCCGCTTTACCCTGATCCTGGGCATTTGGTATACACTAATTTCCTCTGTCTCCTCTGGTTCTTTCTCTCCATGGTGTCAGCCTTAGTGGGACAGATGTATGTGCTATGCATAATAACCAAACACAGGCACAAGGAGTTCTCGAATAGGAACATTTATAAAATGTATAAATGGGATAGGATCACATCACATGAAAAATATATAAATGGCAGGGTTTAAAACAAGATTTCTCCAACTGCTGAGAGGTGTTTTATTAAAAAATGATTGCAGGTCAAACTTGAAATTTTGGGTACAGTACTTCACTGGCCTGAACTTTTTGGTGGTGCTGTTGCTACAGCTGTGTATAGTGACAGGCACTGCAAAGTTTGTGGAAAAGGAGGTACTGCACAGCTTTTGTTTATTCAAAATCTGTTGCAACTTAATGATCTATCTGAAACTGTATGGTGGAGCAGTTTCTGCAACAGGCTGTGGTGAGTTGGCCATACACCTCCATAAGATTCTGTAGCAAAAGCACCACTGTAAGATGTTCTGGTCATGGAAGTATTGCACCTAAAACAATGTAAATTTGAACTGCAATTTATTTTGAATAAAACATATCAGCAGTGGGAGTGCCCTTGAATTAGTCATCAAGATAAATCCTACAAATATATATTACATCCTTGGAGTAAGTGGATTTTCATTTAACAGTTTAACTTTCCAAGGTAAGTGTCTTTATGCAGAAGTCCATGTGCATCCAAGTTATGATTATATATGTGATGGGAGGTCTGCCTTTAAATCACATCTCCTCATGGCAACCTGGTTTCAACAGACCTGAATGGCTTGTAAGGGTCACTAGACGTTTATCAAGTCATAATTTAAAACAACTAGCAGTAGACTACAAGAGGGATCAAAGGCACCTAAAACTTAATATAAGGATAGAAATAACTAAAAGACACTTAATTAGGATAATCAAACAAATTAAAAGCCACATATATGTAGGTTATATTCAGTGGAGTAACTATAGGGAGTGCACCTGCACCTGGGCCCAGCATCCCATGGTTCCTGCAGCATCTGCACCTGCTCTGAGCAACTGCTCAGAAAATCTGTCCTGCCAAGATTTAAAATGTGATGGGGCTGAGGTATTTGCTTCATCTGGTACAGGTCTGTCATTGATTCCTCCCGGTCCTCAAGAAATCAGTAAATAGGGTATGACATTCAATAGCAGTGCTTGGTATAATTTGAGAGCACTGATCTAGGGGTCTGTGCTAGAGGAGGAACAGACTTTAGCTCCAAACGCTGGACAACCAGGGATGAAAAGTAGACATGCTGGAAATTGCCTCCTGAATGTATGTGGCTTTTTTTTTTTGTTTTTGTTTTTTGTCCCGCAGGAGTTACTGGGATAGAGAGAAGGGGGGACTTTGAAAGGTAACCAAAATAACTTGTGAGGAGGGGTGGTGAATTGAAAAGAATGAAGGGGGAATGAGGCATAAAAGAATGGACAGAGTGAAGAGGAGCACTAGGGGAAATAAGAGGTGGGAAGTGGAAGGTGGGATGGGGGAGTAAACGAGAGGAGCTACATATAAAGTGTTTTGTATATAATTATAAATTACACACAAACAGGCACACTTGCTGATGGAACAGAGCAGTGCACTGCAACGCACGCATGTGTACATGGGTTCTGAATAGGGGGGATGAAAGGTCCCATTGTGTTCCTGTGAAAAAATCCTCAAAAAACTACATGGTTATCAGGTTTTATGCTTGAAAATCCACCTTAAACAAACCCCTTAATTCTTTATTTTCACCTACTTCCAAAATATTTTCGTTATCTTTTTCAATAACTAAACCGATCGGGGATCATTTTAAAATGTTGCACACAAATTGGCATGCAACATAAAGTCACTTTAAACAGGTCACCAGCCACCAGCACCCACAGGGATGGTCACTGGCTAGATCTAGTTCTAACCACAAACTGCTCAGTCTCTGACTTCACAATTTCCCCATTTCCACTCTCTGACCATCATCTTATCTCCTTCACACTATCTCACACACCTTCCCCTGCCCTCCCTAAATCACCCTTCCTAACCAGGAACCTACACTCGGTCAAACTACCAGACCTGATATCGACTGTGCAGACTTCCCTCTCTTCTCTCTGCTCTACTGCTGCTACTACTACTAACATAGACACTCTGGTCCACGAATATAACACCACATTAATGTCCTCCTTGGACCTGCATGCTCCCCTTCAATGTAGACACTCCCGCCCCAGGAATCCCAGACCCTGGCTAAATTCAACAATCCGCATGCTACGCACCTGCTGTCGAGCTGCGGAACGTCTTTGGCGAAAGTCTCATTCTTTTGCCGACTTCCACCATTACAAATTCATGCTATCCTGTTTTAACACAGCTCTCACCCAGACTAAACAGAAATACTTCTCTCAGATTATCACTACCCACAAATCTAACCCCCGTGACCTCTTTAAAATCTTCGATTCTCTTCTCAAACCCCCCACCTTGAACTGCTCCTCCTTCTCCAACACTCCACAGGACTTTGCTGACTTTTTTAAAAACAAGGTACAGTCCATCCAACAAACGATGGGCTCTACATCTTCTCCTCCTATGCCTCTGATTCCTAGTCCACCCCGAGCTACCCTCAGCTCATTCTCCCCTATAACAGAGGAGGAGGTATCTCTTTTACTATCCTCCTCTCCACCCACTACCTGCCCCTCAGATCCCATGCCCTCTCACCTTCTTAAGGCTCTTGCAAGTACTCTTGCTCCCAGCCTTACCAATATCTTTAACTCCTCTCTCTCTACCGGAACTTTTCCATCCTCATTCAAACATGCAATAGTCAGACCTATACTCAAAAAGCCCTCACTCGACCCCACCTGCCTTTCAAATTACCGTCCGGTTTCTCTCCTCCCCTTTACATCTAAGATCTTGGAACGCCTGGTATTCTCCCGCTTGATCTCCTTTCTCAATAGTAACTCTGTTCTCGACCCTTTACAGTCAGGTTTCCGTTCCAACTATTCTACCGAGACAGCTCTAACAAAAATCACAAATGATCTACACACAGCAAGGGACAAAGGACACTTTAGTATACTAATCCTACTAGATCTATCTGCTGCTTTCGACACTGTTGACCATGCACTCCTACTGGACACACTTCATACACTTGGCATCCGTGACACACCTCTAAAATGGATTTCCTCCTATCTCTCTAAACGTACTTTCAGTGTTTCTTTTTCTAACACTTTCTCGTCTCCCCTCGACCTCTCGGTAGGTGTACCTCAGGGATCAGTCCTGGGACCACTTCTTTTTTCACTCTACACACTCTCACTTGGTGACTTCATCTCATCTCTTGGATTTAATTACCATCTGTATGCAGATGACACACTAATCTATCTCTCTGTCCCTGACCTCACTCCAGCTGTGCAGTCTCGAGTCATTCAATGTCTCTCAGCCATTTCATCATGGATGGCCCACCGCCACCTTAAACTTAATATGGCTAAGACAGGGCTGGTGGTGTTTCCTCCTAAAACCCATCCACCAACCCCCTTCTCCATCACAATAGGAAACTGTGTTATACACTCAGCATCCAAAGCACGCTGTCTTGGGGTCATACTTGATTCTAAATTAACCTTCTCCCCCCATATCCAAGCTGTCACTAGAACTTGTCACTTCTTCCTAAAAAATATTGCAAAAATACGTCCATTCCTCTGCCTATCAACAGCTAAAACTCTATCTCAGGCACTCATTCTCTCTAGACTTGACTACTGCAACATTCTACTCTCTGGTCTTCCTGCTTCTCATCTCTCTCCACTTCAATCTGTTATCAATTCAGCCGCAAGAATCACCACATTTGCTCCCAGATACCTTCCATCTCATCTCCTCCTGAAATCCCTCAATTGGCTACCTATAAAGTATCGTATTTCTTACAAGATTCTCCTCCTCTCCTGTAAGTCACTCTGTTCTTCAGCACCCTCTTACATTTCTGCCCTTATCTCCCGCTACACCCCTTCCCGTCCCCTACGGTCTTCTCAAGGGTTCTTCCTGTCCTCTCCCTACACAACACGAGCCATCTCTCGACTACAATCTTTCTCACTGGCTGCTCCTCGACTCTGGAATGCCCTCCCCATCACTGTTCGCCAATCATCCACAATCACCACTTTCAAGTAACTCCTCAAAACCCACTTGCTCAGGGAGGCATCTCAATAGCGATGTCCTCCTGCACACTGACAGTCACATCAGAATCCTTCTGCACTTCTTTCACCACACCTTGTACCTGCACTTATAATACTCCTCCTAGTGTCTCTGTTTGTCAATATGAATTCAGCCTAGATTGTAAGCTCCTTGGGGCAGGGTCCCTTTCCTAGTGTATGATTCCCTTGCTGCACTTTCCCTCACAAATAATGTAATGATTGTACTTAACCTTAATGCTCTTAACCCCAGTTCTGTCGTTTTTGTATTGTATTATTTCAACTTCTGTTAAGCGCTGTGTACATGTATGGCGCTATATAAATAAAGATACATACACATACATACATACATACAGGTCGCATTATATGCACCTGCTCCAGCTATATTGAGCTTGTATTACTGTAATACCGATTCTGGCCCTTTGGGGCGCTGTTCCTTATTTTATTTTAATAAAACTGTGATTTATTTCTAACCTTGGTCTGAGTGTCAGAAAACCGTAACAGGAATACAGACACCATGACATTTATGTGAAGCATGTTAAAACCAAACCCCCACAAAGGAAATCTGGATCTACAGTTGCTGTACCCCCTCTCTCCCCAAGGGCACCAAGAGTCAAGAAGTCAGGAAGAGGAATAGGGAAACCAACCAGTGAGACTCTCATAGAGCAGCAGCAAGAAGGAGGGACTGGTGATTGTGGAGCAGCTGTGGTGGAAGAGAGACTAATGGCCTTTTTAGCAGAAAGGGAAGAAGGAATGCGAGACATATGGGGATGGGCGGAAGTGAGATTGTGATGTTTGCTGTTTCTGAGTTGCAAGAGCAGCAGGCTGATGATAAGCAGGCTAGTGTGCCACAGACCACTGAGCCACTGTGGAAATGGGATCCAGCAGCAGTGATGCGGGACTGGGACAGATTGCACTTGCCAGCAATAATCCTGGTCCTAGTTCTAGTGCTGATTCTGAGCAGCAGCAGCATTCTCTGCCCTAGCCAGTGAAGCAGATTGTGGAGAAGAAAGAGACCATTTTTTATCTCCCCCCCCCCCCCCCCCCCCCAGAAGGTCATGGATGTGGGACTACTTTTCTCTTGGGGCAGGCACAGTGCAGTAATCAGTGATGGCACTATGTGATAAATTGGTGAAAAGGGGGAAAGGAGGGAACACACCTTGGCGCAACCACCCTGATAACACACATGGAATTATCACGGTCCCCGTGATTCCCTGTCACTCTCTGTGTTGGTGCTCGCCCATTGGAGGAGGTTGATTGGCCCGCCCAGCTTGTCCCTTTATATGCTGGGCCTGTGGCACCTGTCAGGTGCCCTTTCGTGGTGTTCCTGTGCTATTGTTGCTGTGATTCAGTTACCTCCGTACCGACTCGGCTCTTCTGACTACTCTGCTGTTCCTGCTCCGTGATTGACCTGGTTCTGGCTGACGTTCCTGCTCCGTGATTGACCTGGTTCTGGCTGACATTCCTGCTCCGTGATTAACCCGGTTCTGGCTGACGTTCCTGCTCCGTGATTGACCCGGTTCTGGCTGACGTTCCTGCTCCGCGATTGACCCGGTTCTGGCTGACGTTCCTGCTCCGTGATACATCCTGTTCCTGCTCATGTTTCTGCCTGGCGACATTCTGAGCCTGCTCGCAGCTTGTACTGTCTGATCACACCTCCTGTATTCTGTAGCCTCCGTTACTGAGCCTGTTGGTTTCCTCCGTTACTGTGCTTGTGAGAGTATACTACCGAGCTGTAGCCTAGTCTCAGAGTCTGTCCAGGACACCTGCCGTGCCGGTTGCCTCCGTTACCGAGCCTGTTTTGCATACGCCTGCCAAGCTTGTTGCCTACCATACTGAGCCACTCTTTACACTCGTTGAGCTGTCGACTACTATACCGAGCCTAGCTATTACCACTGCAGAGCTATACCTCTCGTTTGGGGCTCGTTGTCCAGGAGTTGTCGCACCGCGTGGTGCTAAGGGCATTCCGATACGCTGGCAGTGTGTTCTCTGTGTCGGCACCGGAAAGGTGTCTTGGCTCTGGTCCATTCCCGCTCACAGTGTTGTTCCATCCACCCACACTAGGCTGTGCATTGGCTCTAGTATCTCGCTTGGACAGTGTTTCCTCTGTTACAGCACCTAAGGGGTGCTTGGCTCAGGTCCCATTGGCACACGCAGTGTTCCTCCTTTACCGCACCAGGGGTGCTCCCTTATCTGGCTCCGTTGGCTCTGGTGGTATCTATCCTCCATGGCTACACCCCAGTAGGGGTCTTGGCTCCCGCTACAGTTGGTCATTTCGATACTCTTGGGCATTTCCACACTATTATCTGGTTGTGATTCAGTTCAGTCGCACTGCTTGAGCTTGCTAGCTGCACCACTGCTACTGGGACTGTTAATGCACAGGGCGTTGGCTAATCACCACCACAGAGACTGACTACCAGTTTTGAGTATTAACCCTTACCTGTGTTAATGCTATATGCACCTGCTCCAGCTATATTGAGCTTGTATTACTGTAATACCGATTATGGCCCTTTGGGGCGCTGTTCCTTATTTTATTTTAATAAAACTGTGTTTTATTTCTAACCTTGGTCTGAGTGTCAGAAAACCGTAACAGGAATACAGACACCATGACATTTATGTGAAGCATGTTAAAACCAAACCCCCACAAAGGAAATCTGGATCTACAGTTGCTGTACCCCCTCTCTCCCCAAGGGCACCAAGAGTCAAGAAGTCAGGAAGAGGAATAGGGAAACCCAGCGTAAGCTTGTAAGTTCGATGGCAAGCTAAACACCTGGCCCACCATCAGCTTCTTGAGCTAGGGTCTGGGCGCGGGAAGACGTAGCAATGTTTCTGGTGATCCACTTCTGTCATTGTTACCTCTCCCACCAGCTGCTAGAGATTCTGTTGATGTCCACCCATTGCACAGTGTGTTGTGGGCTGACAACTCATGACAATGTGGTGGAGTATAATTGCAGGCATGAAACTGAGCAGCATCTGAGGAGATTCCATCCCACAGAATTAGCTAGGCCGGTGGCAGGGAGGATTCATCATTCTTATTAAGACTGAAAGTTGTTGCATGTCCTGAGCAGACAAGGGGAATAGTGACAGCAGCAGTACTTGGTTTCTGGGGGGATTTATTTGATATTGTGGGCCTAAGCATCAAGGTGTCAGCTTTCAGTTGTGACAGTTGGTTGATGTGAATGCAGATGTGTCCACTGTTCCCAATCTTTCCAATATTTCCTATACACACTGTGAGAGGCACAGCTCTTTACTGCTGTCAACGGAAACGTTTCTGCTCTAGTATCAATACACCCATGACTTTGGAGGGGGGTGCAGGTGGAGAAGCATTACTGGCCAACTTCTTTTCTCCACATATACTGAAACTGGCTGTTGTTGTTCCCATTCCCTTGGTGCTGCTTAATTTGTCCTGCTGCTTAAAGGGATAGTAATGTTAGAAAAAAGTATTAACTAAATGGTAGACACAATTAAAAGAGAGTGCTTGCACTTATTCATATCTCTCAAACCTTTATGGTTTGAGAGAGATAGGGGAGGGAGTGGAGAGCTTTATTTTCCTTTCTGCTTGACGAGCTGTAAAACTGTCAGAAGCAGATTCTGGTCGCTTGACCAGACGAGGCTCTTCAGCAGCGCCAATATAATTCTATCTAAAGACATACTTCATCGGAATGGTCTACAACGTGTGCTTGCAAACCAGGCACACGTTGTAGACTGTTCCGATGAAGTATTTATTTTTAGGTATCGCTATGTTGGCACTGCTGAAGATCTGCCATCTGATCCAGGAACCAGAATCTGCTTCTGACAGCTTTACAGCTCATCAAGCAGAAAGGGGAGGGAAGAACTTTATTTTCCTATATCTCTCAAACCATAATGGTTTGAGAGATACGAATAAGTGCAAGTACTCTCTTTTAATTGTATCTACCATATAGTTAATACTTTTTTTCTGACATTACTATCCCTTTAAACAACTCTGCAGCAACAGCAGTCACAATAGCATTTGCCAGTAGCCACCTGTTACAGCTTACCTTGCTTTCAGCATCATCTACAGGCGCGAGGCTTCAAGCATGGAGCAGGCCTCTGTTTTATGTGTTTGCTTCCTGTAGTCTCCTCCTACCTACTTCCTTCCTCTGAGCTGCTCCTCCTACTTCCTGTGGAGGTGTTTAAAACGCAGACTGAGTCCTGACTCGGATGCCCTTGCGTCGTCGTTCATAGCAGTCCTGTTACCTTGGGCTCCGTGTATGACCTGGCTAGTCTTCCATCCATTCCAGTGCTGACCTGTGGCTCTGTCTGACTACCCCCTTTGGTGCTGACTTGTGGCTCTGTCTGACTATTCTTTCGTCTTTTCCTCTGGTGATCAGACACCCAATCTAGTGCAGGCCTGGGGCTCTGGTAGACTAAGCTTCATACTGACTGCCGGCGTGAGTCAGTTCGCTTCATACTGACTGCAGGCTTGAGTCCCTATGCCCGTTACATCAGATCAAGATCCTGAGTTCCGGTTCCTGCTCCTGGTTCCTGTTGAGACTACCAGTGGCTAAGGACTAGTCTCCAGCAGTGTGGTCTAGTGTTGCAGCCTATTATTACTGATATTAGTGCTTGCTGGCTGGTATCCCTCTGCTTGTTCCTGTGTATATATTGTTATTATCATTTGGTTAATAAATCGCATTAACTGTACCGTACTGACTCCTGTACTTCTCTGGGTAACCGTGACACCAACATAACATGACCTGCTGGCACTAGGCCAGTAGGGTGTGTGTGTGTATATGTATATGTGTGTATATGTGTGTGTGTGTGTATATGTGTGTGTATGTATATATATATATATATATATATATATATAAAATGCAATGTTTCCTCAGAGCTTGTGCCAAACAAGTGTAAGTTCTACAAGTTACCCGATCCCTTCAAGTATGTCTTCCCTAATCACAGTTAGTCAGGGGAGGTCCATGTCTCTGTCACCTACCAATTTTATTTATTTATTTTAACTGCCCACCCCCCAAAAAACAAAACAAAAACAAATTGCCTGTTTAGCGGATTCTTTCCCCAGACTCCACCAACACAGGTACCCTCAGATCCTTTTTATACTATGCCTGTGGGAAATAAAATAAAATTTCCTATGCGTTTTGTGTAAATTCAGTCTTCCCATTGATTTCAATGCAATGAGCTAGACTGAAAAACTGCACTTTCATGGGAAACTTTCTGCTAGGCAGGAAGTGCCGTTTTTTGCCTATTTCAGTGTTGAGGCACAAATGTTTGCTCATTCCTAGTTCTGAAGCTTTATATATTGGGGCAAGCACAAATATATAATGAGGGCTTTAAAGGTTTAGAACCAATTTACCATTTCTGAGACACTTTGTAACGTGGTGCTCTGTTCCCTCAGTGTGTGTTTTTTCATACAATTGAAAGGAGATTTTACACTGGGGTCTAGGGCATATTCCCCCTTTTTAAATTTAAAAATGAAGCTCGCAAGCAAGAATATCAGGTAAACTAAAAGGAATCACCATATTGTAATGTAATATATTATTATATAATATAAAAAAAAAATTAAATACTTTAATATGTTTAGAACTTCAAGGGAAAATAAATCCATAGATCAAGAAATGGCTGGTTATCTGACAATAATATTATGTATCCTTTGAAAACAAGTATTTTCATTATCAGATTCCATTAGCTGTGAGAACTGCAGCAATTTTTTTTTCTTTTCATTTAAATACCCCAAGGCAACATTTTTTCCCTTACTTCCTTATTCCATTTCTGGTGAGATGCCAGCACTTAGAAACCAGGAACTAATCCAACCTAAGTGATTCTGTAAATGTCATCACATCACGCTTTCAAAGGGCCATATGCACACAAACAAAGGTAGAACAATTGTGGAGGAAACAAATGGCACCATAACAAAGAAATAAAAATACTGTAACTCTGATTTTTGACTCCTTCAATGCACATCTCCAATGTACTGTGGAGAAATGCTTAGAAAAACCTCTCTAGCACTCAAGGACTTAGAAGACCCACTAAAATGGATGGGGATTTGGGGAATTTTTATTTGTTCTCTAGAACTGGGGTTATGTTTATTCCTTCTTGGGGGTGGAAAAAGAGTAGTTTTCCAATGGGGAACAACTTATTTTCTTTATAGGGTAACTGGTTCGAAAGACCCATGTTTTAATTTAAAAATACAGGCCCAGAGTAATGCAGAGTCATTTATATTTTATGTGGTGATTTTTTTTTTTTTTTAAATTTATTTATTAACCCTTTGTGTGCTAGGGGGTATCCAATGCATTGATACCTCTCTGACACTCAAAGGGTTAATAAACAGATGACTTCTGTGCTGTATCTGTTGTGTGTGACACATCTGTCTTTATGATTCTAAATTTTAATTTGATTAAAATATTTAGGTCATGGATAACTTGGTGTTTGCATCAGGCACATGATTATAACTGGGTTTATGTGAGCTTGAGGGGTCTATGTGAGCTTTGGGTCTAGCTAAGCTGACCATACACCCATCCACCCAGCTGATCTCCATTTTTTTTATTTTATTTTATTAACCCTTTGCGTGACAGATGGGCATACCTGGGAACTTTTGAAACAGGGCTACCCGGAGGGTAACCCTGTCAGTGCCCAGGGGGAGGAAAATGACGCGATTTGTGTCATAAAAGGGGCGGGGCTTAGTCGCATGGGGGGGGGGGGTCGGGACAAAAAAAACCCCAAAAAACCTACAAAATGTATCTAAGAGGGCGGGGAGTGGGAGGAACCGGGCGGGACGGAGCGCAAGTGGGTAGAGTTTCTATTTAAACTCTGCCCACCCGGTGATACAAACATTGCCCCGGAGACCCGGTAATTCAGTCTGAAATCCGGAGTCTCTGGGGCAAAACCGGGGAGTTCCCAGGTATGCAGATGGGTACACAAGGCACTGCAAAGCAATGTGTTGCATATTCCTCTGGCATGCAAAGGGTTAAATACTTGGTTATGCACTTTACAAATGTGAAGCCTGGGAATGAATAAATCCAACGCACGTGTGACGTGAGTCCCAGTACAGCAGGTCAGTACCACCGTCACGCCAGCTGTCGCAGTACCACTGCCTCCCAAACTTCAGCTCTGGTATCGCTGGTTCCCTCAATCACTAGACAGGACCAGTGTTGAGGGTAGAACAAGAACACTTTATTTGGACACATACAAGGTTTATATACAGGTTTGTGATCACAGTCAACCAATAGCAAATAAGATTCACAACACCACCAGTCTTGCTGAGACTTAAATACATTAACACACAATAGAATACAAAACACACAGCCCTCTATCAGGTCTGCTCAGGTAATTACATCAGTGACTGACATAATACAATCAGTTTCACAAACCAACAAATGGAAGCACATAACCCCAGGAAACCTACTTTGCATTTAAACAATAACACAGCACACAATGGGTGAGGCAATAGGACATTTGACTCCCAGTCTCCAGATACTGTCCCAGGTAGTCACTGCCCCACCCCCAATACATAATAGGGTCTCAGGCCTAGTGCCACCCTGGAGTCTGGCTGACACCCTTCTCCATTTTGTAGTTTGGCCCATGATTCTGTATGGCCAAATGGCCGCTTCCAGTCCAGGCCCCCCCAAACCAAAAGAGCCCCTGGTTCACAAGTGATGGCGTTCCGTCACACAACCCACACCCGTAACAGCACGTTAACATCCTGCACGGAAAGAGGGATTAGGTGTTTATTAACCCTTTGCGTGCCAGAGGGGTATGGAACACATTGCAATGCATTCTGTAGCCTTCTGGCACTCAAAGGGTTAATTTAAGAAATGGTCCCTTATTAATACCTTAAGGACTATGTCAAGACTCTGGTTCCTTTATTGATTTTTAACTAGCTGATGTTAGTGGTTTTTCAGGCTGTGGGAATTGTACCCCTGGGTGTACTTGGGTCACTGGTCCTTACTTAAGGAATTACCCCCCTGCCTGTCAACACTATAGATAAACTAGGCTGGCCATCAGCAATATTATGCAAACTGTGACAGTGGCTGTGCTTTTGTAAAGTGGCAGGTCAGCCAACATGACTATACTGTGAGTATCTCCTCTTGTTTAATAAACCTTTAGCAGCTAATCAGAGGTGAGTCTGTGTGAGTATTAACCAAATATTTTATCAGGAAATTAAAGCTAGCTAACCCTCACTCACCTCCAAATAAACTATTTCTGCATTTCATTCAAAATGAAGTTATAAATGACTGTTTGAAAATGTACTTGTTAAAATTTGTTTGCACAGACTTCCTTAATATCAGTTCTTCCACTGTAACTGGCTTTCATCAGTTTTCAAGGACATTGAGTGTTGAAGTACTTAAAGGGATAGTAATACTTTGTTTTAACTTTATTTTATTTTGTAGGCATTAAAAAAACATGAAGAACAATATAAGTCTTATCTCTCAAACCTTTATTTAAGAGATATTCACAAGCAAAGTTTCCCCTCCCGCCCCTTTTACCTAGTGTAAGCCATCTCTTCTCAGATGTGAATTTGGTTGTAAGACCAGACAGATAACAGCAGGGGACAATCTTCTTTATATGAAAACAATGAAAGCCCTGCCCCCCTTGAGAAGCTTTTCAGGTTTTTCCCTTATCTTAATTGAAGATTGTCCCTCTGTGCGATCTACCTGGGCACCTCCCTTCTGCTTTGGCTGAGCAGTGTTATATCCATAAAAGGGGTGGGAGGGGGACACTTTGTCATTGAATTACTCTTGAACTACAACTCTGACAGAATTGAAATAACACTCTCCAAAGTCCAAATACTATGATGATTAATTAGAGCTGTTTTTATTATGAAACATTACTATCCCTTTAAGAAATGTTTAGATCCATGCAGGTACTTGTTACTCAAAAGGCTGAGAAATACTGGTTTAGTGCACCCATGCAACCTCTCTATATTTTTTGCGGGTGTCACACACCCATGTTGCCCCCTGCAGGGTCATTCCTGGTGATAGGGTCTTTGCCACCATGAGCACACTTCTGCAGCCTTTTCTGCTTATGCGACAGAGATGACATGTTTCCAAGTGCAGTTTGCCTCCAAGAGATGCTTAGACCACATCAGTTTCCATAGTCTCTCTGCACGAGACAGGCATTGTCTCTGAAGTTCAGAGCACTCTTATTCTGTTGTCTGTTTAGTACTGCTATATGTTCTTGTACTTTTGAACCTCTTCTGCTTGCCCTGACCTCCTTGGCTAAATCATAGATTTTGACTGTGAGCCACCTGCCTTTTTTGCTATGGTTTAACTATGAACCTGAGCTCCCTGTCCCTACCTTTTGGCTGTGTAATGAGTATAAGCTTATCTATACTGTCCCTGGTTCTGAACTGCATTGTGGGTATATTCAGTGAACTTTGTGATCTTGCTTTGTCTACTGGCCCTTACTACCTTCAGGTTTATAGGTGCAACCATCCAGGTCTGACTTATTGGACCTTGCAGATGGCCTCTTTAACCATGGCCTGAGGGTGCCCTAAACCAGGGTTTCTCAGACTTTTCTCTAAGAAAGCAAAGCAATGCATTACAGATCCCTATGATACTCAAAGGGGTATGGGATACCATTTGAGTGTTCTTGTATCCTAACTTTTTCCTCCAGGGCCAGACTAAAAACCAAATGCCTAAATTGAGAGCCAGACACTGTTAAATAACAGAATTACATTAAGGACAAATAAATACAAATAGATGTATATGAACTACATAACTAAGCTAATAAACTAGCTTAAATGTAGCTCTGTAAATTGAATATACTGTTCACTAAATGTAAGGATAACTGTGTTTCTCATTACGGCACAATTTATTATCTAACAGAATTTGCTTGAAGGTCTAGAATGGGCATTCCTGAGGGCTGCAAATTGCCCTTGGGCCTTAGTTTAGACATCCATTGCTGTAATTGCTTTATCTAATACTAGTTGAAGAGCCCATGTACACAGGCCACAGTGCCACCCAGCAACGGCTGCGGTGCAGTCATGCACAGTAGAGTCTGCCCACACTGCGGCTGATCCGGAGCAGGGTGCTTCGAATTCAGACTGTAGTCCTCTCTGCGAACCGGACTATGGTCTGAATTCGGAGCCCTGCTCAGTTATCAGCCGCGGCGCAGGTAGTCTGTAGAGTGAGTGACTGCAGCATGCTCAGCCATCTCTACTGCACGTGATGGCTTCTGACAAACACACATTTAGCAAATTATTATATAACAGGATATATTCTCATGTTTGGATTCCACTTATGTTGTTGTTTTCATCTTCATTCCTTCCTCATTCTAGGAATTTCTGTGAAATGAAATCTGTTTCCAGGGACTTCCAAAATAAACATGAACCTCTCCCTTCTCAGAGACCAGACAATACAGCTTTTACTCAGCAGAGACTCCCAGCCTGGCAGCCACTTCTATCTGCTGGCATCGTCCTCCCATTTTTCTTCTTTGCAGGCCTGTCTTTCATAGGTATTGGTGTTGGTTTACTCTATTCGTCCAACAACATCAAGGAATATGAGGTAAGCTAAATATTAACAAATAGACTTGCTTGTTGACAGTACCTATTGGTCCCAGCAATTATCGCCTCCAATGGATGCACTAAGGTGCACCAGACTGCATCTTTACTGCATTCACATGGGAACTCAGTAGAGATGCAGTAAGGAAGGTTTGCATGGTGGCTTGTGGGGTACTGGCAGACCTTTCTCATGAGTGAAGTTGGAGGTTGTGATGAAGGTTGCAGCCTCCAGTGAATGACCGGCCCATGTTGGCACCAGCCAATAATATTTAACTGGTGCTCAGGTGGGCTGTCCATCAATTACACACCTTCTGCATCCAGATAGGGGGTGGAATACAGAAGATGACTTTTCAACACAGGCTACATAACAGTTACAGGGGGCTGCTATAGTTCTGTAGCCCATTTAAGAGCCCTTATTGTTTCACCAGTGTCCTCACTTTCTTTCTCTCTCAGCCCATTCCTAAATCCTTCTTCCCTCCATCCCCACGAATATGCAGTGTTCTCCCTTCTCATCACTACTGAAGTTACAATCCAGTCATACCATCATGTGATGATCATCTACAAATAAAACACTAAACAACCTGTTCTTTTATTCATAATTGAATAAATGTCACATAATCCAACAATTCAAAGAACAAATAAAATATAAAGACCGAAAAAAAACAACCCATAAACACTGAATGCATAGGGGAATTCTGAGGATATGGGTTCATAAGCCCACTCCTCAAGCAGGATCACCTTTTTATCATAGCCGCCCCCCGGTCTCTAAAACCAAAAATGGGATATATATATATATATATATATATATATATATATATATATATATATATATATATATATATATATATATATATATATATATAATCTCTGACTAGAAGACCATCTCATTGGAAGATGTATTGTGGAATCTAACAATTAAAAAAAAAAAAAAAAAAAAAAAAAAAAACAGGTTAAATTCTGATGTTTCCATACAGATAAACAATTTAATATCTAGTAATTTTATTTAACTAGGAAAATGGGTCCTATGAAAATAGGAAAGAGACCAGTTTTTTGATACTCTGCCCACCCAAAAACCTAGACTACATATAAAGGCCTCTATTTAAAGGGATAATTTTTCTTTTTTTATATTGGTGTTCTTCTGTTGTCAGTCCCATTTCACTACTTTAATAGTTAGCTATTAAGTTTAAAGGTTATTACATGCTTTAAAATCACCTTTTCCTAGCCTCAGCTGCTTCTCAATGGCAACCTAACCTGGTACTCAAATACAGAGGCATTTGTCATTGTATGAGCAGTTTCAATGCTTGCTGAGCACGGACTGACTGTGTGAGTGAGAGCAACAGGGTCAGAGCCTCACTTGAAAAAGATAAGTCATGGTAAGGGGGGACAATTATTAACTTTTAAGCTAATAAGTATTAAAGAGTGTGACTGATATCTGCCACACTTTTTTATGCCTACAATGTTTAGCAGGGGCAGTGACTCAGCTTGGCTATTTGGCATTTGATTAGATATTCTGCATGCATACATATCTTAGAGTAGTAAGTTTGACAAAAACATGTGTTTCTTTTGTCCAAACCAGTACAAGTCCAATAACCCCCATTTTAATATATCATTTTTTGATATATATATATATAAAAGAAGACTTTGTGCCTGGCAAAACACACCCAGGGGCAGCGGTAAGGTGGAGTTACTGCTCCCGTTGGGTGATTAAATGGGGGCATGATTTTTACATCAGTTGCAGTGGCCAAAGGCCACTGCAATTGGTGTGAAAATCATGTAGGGAGTTGGCCCGCCCCCACTATCCAGCCCACCCACCAGTATTCAAGTCTGAAGAAAAACAAAATGGCTGCCACTCGCTCCTGCACCACAGACACACACACATGCCACACTGAGGAAAAAAAATGGCTGCCACTGCTCCTACACCACAGACATACACACAAAAGCCACACACTGAGAAATAAAAAAAATAAATGCCAGCCTTGCTTCTGCTCCAGTCGGCCTGTCTCCTGCAGGAAAGCCCGGCGCTCGCGGTGAGGAGTCTCCCGCACATTGCAATGCCTTATTCAATGAATCCCATACACTGAGATCATCCCCCAGCTGAACGCCGGCCCCAGTCCCATGAATCTTATATTTCTAACAAGCCAACATTGCAAGGACAAACATTCAACCTTTGTTCTTTCACCCTGCACTACCCACAGCTCTTAACCCTATAAGCACCACAGGGGTATGAGACACATTGCTTCCCTAGCCCTGCTACACAGAAGGTTAACCAGTGCTGTTTTCTCCTCCCCGCTTCCCCCAAAACAATCTGCCACACTCTATCACGTCTCACCTATCCATCTCGATTGTATGTGCCCCTGTCACCGCCTCCTGCTGCATAAACTACATCTCCCAGACTCCTTCCTGTCACCCGCTCCTGTCACCTCCAAATTTAGAGCAACCATGTCCCCCTGGTGCTTGCTGTAAGTTTGGAGGGACAAGAGCCAGTGACAGGAAGGAGGTACACCAACCCTTCTCCTTCCAGAACTCAGCAATCTAAGGCAATGGGAGAAGGCTCTGCTCCTCTTCTTGCAAAACTCACATTGCTTTTCCAGCCATCTCAAGAAAGTGCTAACAGGGCATTGTGTCCTACCATCCCTCCCATTCACCGTGTTCTTGCCTCTTTTTGCCCTCCCTCACATAACTCAGAGGGAGAGCAACTCCAAACCTCAGCCCTCACCGGGAGCTGCAGGGGAGCAGGAGCATTCCATAGTCAATTAGACCAAGGAGCCTGTGTGTGAAGAACAACTAATAGGTGAGGGAGACCTTTCTGCTTATATTTTCACTGCATGTGTCTGTATGCTTGTGTCATACTATCAGACAATCTGTGTGTGTGACAGAGTCTGTCTGTCTAAGTAACATGACGGTCAACGCCGTCCCACATTGCTAGTTTACTATAAAAAAAAAACCTCACTGTGTAGGAGTCTTCTGCACAACTTCCTGCATTTCTAATGATTTGTTATTGAACCATTGTGTTTTGTTTTTTGTTTAGTGCGATTACACAGGAGCTGAGCCCGGAAATTACTGTGATCTGTGTTCAAATGCTTCAAGACCTTGTCATTGTAATGCTACATTAAACCTCACTGAATCCATTCCGGTAAAACTGAACTGTATTTTTTGTTCATTTTCCTATATATTCAGATTAAACTTGTCTGTCTCAGTGGTAAGAACTAATGACTTTATGGATTTTGGCCTTTTGCCCAAGAGAGGGCCTCTTCAATCATTTCTGGATACAATGTCCATTGAGAAAGACCTGACCATTCCTAGCAGGACCACAAGACCTAAAATTATTATAATTGCACATGATAACCTTAACCCCTTAAAAAATGAGAGAGGTGTGCAACGCATTGCTCTGCAATGCATTGCTCACCCCTCTAGTTCTTGAAGGGTACTCAAGGTTTGGTGTGCCTATTTGTAGATGACACAGGGATCTATAATTGTTGAGACACTAGGGGGAATTGGTAAAATGTGTAGTTATTTGGGAAAATGGCAGGAATTGACAAGAGTATGGGATCTGTTTAATTCTGCAAAGTGCACTAAAATGCATTAAAACTCGGATCAACTTCCACATCTAAATACATCATAACTAAACGGTTTTGAACAATAAGAACATCAAACAGCAGTAATATACTGAATTATCTGAGCTGAGTTTAAAATTCTATTACTATCCCTTTAAGACGTATGCAGTTGTTGGGGGGGGGGGGGGAATTGAAATCGAATTCTCTAAATATCCAAGTCTCTGCTACTGAAGTTTTCTCTCCAAGTCCGATGGCAGACCGTCCTCTGATGGGGTCTGTCAAGGTTATTAAAAATGTAAGGACAAAGATTCAATTCCTTGTTATAATCTGAACTTGATTTAAGATCTGTGGACAACCTTTTGAATATAACCAATATATGGATTTAAAAATCCATTTTTATTTAAAATCTATTTGGCAGGCAGATTGTCTCCGGCCACCATGGGACTTATTGAAAATAATAATTTACTAAGTACTAAAGTCTCTCTAACAGACCCTTGGCATCTATTTAATTTACTGCTACTAAATATTTTATTTCTCCCATGAACACAACTCTTCTGCTCGACTTGACTGCAATCTGACTTCTACACACCTCGTTAGCAAAAGAACTCCTCCGTCTATAGGTACTATTGTATAACGAAACGTTGGAGATTTCTCAGTTACCTTCATCAATCTTGATAATTTCACTCCTATTTGGAGGCTAGATGGGTTGACTTTATGGATGACGATTCTCATTTTCTACGACAGATATTTTTGGCTTACCTCTAAGGTGGACATATTGACTGTGTGACAACACACACTGGACAGACAGATTTAACAAACTCAATACACAACTTTCAACACTCTCTGTCATATATTGCAGATAGTTTTGTTTGTTAGGCTCAAAATTGTTTCCAGACCATAAATTTACTAGAGGTTTTGCTATTGGAGAAGGCCCAAGCTCAACCTGATTCAACTAAGAATACATTTTATAGATGGGGTAATAAAGCGGAAAGTTTATATACAAACACACACCTCTTGCCCCATTTGCACTCTGTTTTCAATTACATCTGTCTTAATAATAATGTCTCCCTTGTAAATATGAAAGACTCTCTAGAAGTATTCTTATACCAAAGCCCAACAGGGACTTGTCTTTGGTGTAAGCACACTGCTCAACCTAACAAACGTTTTTGGCTAATAGACTCCAAGCCATATTGCCTTATATTTTGAGTTTGGATTCGTGAGGGGTAGACAGGCTATTGTAGGTATAAGCTGCATTGCTTCCCTGATCACGTTGCTAGAAGTGCTTTATCACTCCCCTAACATTTTAAATAGTTTAGATGCAGAAAAAAAACACTTGATACATCTTTTTAAATTCCAATTCTTTTGGCCAAATTTTTCTTAATCTAGTACACAACCTTTATCTTAATAGAGGTCTTTGGGGTGGTGTAAACTGGATGCTGCAGCTCGCTTCTCTTTTTCTCCCTTTTTCATCATGTTCATGTAGGTAGACATAATTATTTGCATGATTCAAGGACCCCCAAACTCCTCCCACTGGAGATTTCATTAGAAACAGTCAGTGGTAGCAGTCTAGGGTTATTGAATTTTACGAATAAAGAATCAAGCCTCCATGGACATGTCCAGTAATAATTGATATTTATTGGAATGTGTGCTATTTTTACACCACTATTTCCAAAATAATTCACCTTGTTGTGTTTTGTTTTTGTTATTCTTAGGGACCTGTTTTTATGTATTATGAGTTATCAAATTTCTACCAGAATCACTATCGTTATATGATCTCTAAAGACGACAAGCAGCTAAGTGGACTAATTGACAGTCTAAAGGTATGCGTTCTATTTTTTTTGTTCACGTCGACTCTTAAAAATGTCAGAATCCAGTTGTAGACAGAGCTAATTTTTAGATTATTTTGTAACACTTTTAAGGACCAGAGGAATGCACAATGCATTGTACGCTTTTTAAATCTTTAAGAGGTTGATAAAGTTGTTGCACGTATCATGGCTATTTTAGTTCCAGAGGGGCTGGCAACACATTGGCTGGCTTTCTAACACTGAAAGGTTAAGCCACCGATGGGCTTTAGGCAAAGCTCGCACTAGTGGGCCCCAGTGCTGCATGGTCCTTATTACTGTATATATACTTTCTTTTAATAATCCTAAAGTGTATCTAAGCTATTACTGGTGTTTCTACTCTGGCATTAAATCACACAATTTACAGAGACACTTGCATTATGCACTACATATTGGTTTTATCATACTGTGTATATACACTCAATACTCTATAAAACAGTGTGTTAAAGGGATAGTAATGTTTCCACTTAATGTTCATAGTATTTGGGCCATGGAGAGTGTTATTTCAATACTGTCAGAGTTGTAGTTCAAGATTAATTGAATGAGAGAGCTTCCCCCTCCTGCCCCTTTTACTGATGTAACTTGCTCACCTCAGAACAGAAAGGTTGTGTCCAGATGGCTTGCAGAGAGGGACAATCTTCAATTAGCATAAGGGAAAAACCTGTCAAGGGGGGCAGGGTTTACATTGTTCTCACAGTAAGAAGATTGCCCCTTGCTATGAGATGTCTGGTCTGTGGACCAGCTTCCACATCTGAGGGGAGGTGGCATACACTAGGTAACTGGGGCTGGAGGGGGATACTTTATCATTCAATTACTCTGAACTACAACTCTGACAGTATTGAAATAACACTCTCCATGGCCAAAATACTATGAAGATTAATTGGAGCTGCTGTTTTTGTGAAACATTACCATTCCTTTAATTATACCTGCATGATATTACATAAGTTAGAGTGCTGTGGAGCACCACATAGTCCTTATCTGTGTACATGTACTCTGTACATTTTTGAAGATCAACATTGGCATTATCACTATACATATATTAAGAATTATCTTACAAAGACAAGTCATATAGAAAAGCACACCTTTTTTTCTGCAAAACCGGTGCTGGTACTATAAAATGTTTCCTCCTTCTCTCCCGCCACCTTGAAGAAAACTGCTACATATGATGTTTATTAGAAAAAAAAAAAAGATGCTGGTTTTGAAAACCCATGAGTACCCCCACAAAAAATCCCAGAGTATTATAGAGGTGTTTATGTTCTACATGTGCATGGTAGAATTGTGTAGTTTATAATATTACATATCGGATTAACCTATACTAAGATATAGGGGGGTTTACTCAGTGCTGTCTACCTTTTTTTTTTTTTTTACCCTTTAACCCTTTGAGTGCCAGAGGGGTACGGAATGCATTGCTTTGCGATGCATTTTGTACCCCTCTGGTGCTCAAAGGTTTAAGGACCAGAGTGTTGTGCAATACATTGATTTGCGATTCATACCACACATCTGGTTCTAAAAGGCTAAATGATGTGCATTTTTGGGGGCAATAAAGGGTTACAAAGTTATACTAAAATATTTTTGTGTACTTGCTGATTTAAGCCTTTTATCTTAGGCCATGTGGAACATAGGAACAACTGGGTAAAGTATACTCCTGCAGGAGGTCAGGGCACTTGCCTTTAAAATGGCTCTCAGAGGCAGTGTCTGTCTGCTTGATTCGCTTTAGTTTAGCTTGACGTTAGCATATAGCAAAGATCAAAGACAAACAGAAATGAAGTAAGAAAGTGAATCCCATGAATTGGAGAACCCAAGACCCCCATGTGAGAGAGCTTCATCACAGATAGTTAGACGATCTGAACACCAAGTCTGATGGGGACAGAATGATGCAATCAGGATGACATGAACCCTCTCCATCCTGATTTTTCTCAAAACTCTGAATCGGAGTGTCAGGAGACGCATAAATCGGGGCAAAATTCTATGGAATGACCATCTTGTCCATTTCAAGAGCTAGAGGATACAGGGGCCTGGCACAGTTTCAACAGAGAGACCATTAGGTACACAGTCAGAGGACCCCAGAGATGAACTATAGAGTTGAATACCATCTGGTTCGGCTCCCAATTCCTGGGATCCAGACATTGCCAAAACATTGTCTACCCCTGAATATGAATGGAGGAGAAAGCTGGCATGTGAGCCTCTGTCCACGTGAGGGTCAACCAAACTGTGGACCATATGGCTGCAATTCTGGTACCTCCCGGAAGGATGATGTAGGACACCATTATCAAATTGATGGACTAGATCCACACAGGGGATCCCTGGAGGGACTGTGACCAGTGCTAGGCAAATTGCCCAAAGCTCCAGGACACTGATAGACCCAAGGTGGCACCCCAGATGTCAGGCTGGCATCTGTCATGAGTATCAACCAATGATGACTGACCGTCCCGGCAACAGATGGAACTGCTACATCCAACAACAAAGGTTCACTTGAAATGCAAACAGCAGGAAACTTTAATGATCTGTATGTAGTTAAGTCCTTTATGTTTATAGAGGCCAAAAACTCCCCCGGACACACAACAGCAATGACAAAGCACAAGTACTCAATCTTGAACCAGAATAGGACTGCATCTGCTGTCATTTTTGGGAACCATGAAAAGGTTGGAATAGAACAGACTAGACTACTTCATATGGGACAGTGAAGACATCTAGGGTAAAAAATGACTGAGAGGAAGGGACTTAAAGTCTATGCGGAACAGTTTTGAAATTACCCACTGTTCCACCATGAAAATTCCCAAGTACTGTAGTAAAGGCACAAATGATCTTCCATTGCCTGAGACGGAACAGATCCACGTGAGTCATGCAAAGATTGCCTTGTCAGTTTTGGGCTTCTGAGCAAGCTTTTTGCCTGACCAGGTCTGTTTAGATTTTGGGGAAGGGCAAACCTGGGCCGGCTGCTGTAGGGATAGGTGCTCTTGGTGCATACCCACACTGGTGTGGGTAATGAAATCCATGCATCATCTTCGTGGTGTGGGGAAGGGATGCAGAGTAGCATGAGGCAATAAAGTACTCTGCCCCAGTGGCATGACTAGTAAGCTTTTACAGCTCTGGGCCAAACAACTGCTTGACCATGAATGGAAGTAACACTAAAGAGTTCTTAGAAGACTGGTCAGCTGACCAGATCTTGAGTCAGAGTATAGTGCATTGCTACAGAGAAGGCTGAGGTCTTTCTAGTCTAATGACATCAAATGCAACATCTGCAAGATATGAGTTTGCTTCAAAGATCTTAGGGCTCCAAACAGCCACAGCCTTTGTCACTCTCGCAATGTCAAAGGTGGGACATAAAGCAGTGCCAGAACCTGCAAATTCGCCTATAAAAGCAAATGCAAGTGCTTTTCTGTCTGATCCTTAAGTGCTGCTACATTTACAAGCTCCAAACCACATTCTTGGAAAGCCAAGAGATCAGGGGTCTATTGTTGGGGAAGCAGGGGGGTAGCCCATAGTGCCAAATGGCAGGAAAGTGAGAGCGAGATAGGTGGGGGGGAGATAGAGAGAGATGCATGAGAAGGAACAACCTCTTGTCAGGCATCCCCCATTCTGCTAGACAAGCATTGTCTAGGGAATGGTGAGGATTAAAAATGTCAATCTTCTTTGCGTCTCTTAAAATATCGGGGGGGGGGGGGGGAGAACTGGTATTTGAGACATGTAGGATCTCCGGGATGGCCTGGATGAGACTCTCAGCAGGAGAACCAGGGCCTTCCTTAAAATTTTCAACAGAGCAGGACAAATCCAGATCATTAACCTCAGAGTTCCCTTCCTCAGCAGAGGAATCACCAATATGGGATATAACCATCTGCAAAGTGACTGAAATGCCTTTTGGGGGTCACAGAATAGTCCTGGAATGAAGACTCTAAAATACTTTGATTAGAGGAACGGATAGAACTCTTAGAGGAAATTAAGGACTTAACACATGCAGACTCCTAATCAGATGATGAGGCTCCTGGATGTTGTGAGGGAGGCCACCAAGCATAGAGCACCAGAAAACTCCCATAGGAAGACTTCTTTAGCATGAGGAGCAATTGGTTAAAGGGACTTTCGAATCCTTGGTAACCTTAGCCTTTCCTGTGTCTCCCTTAGGCTCAGACATAGCCAAGAGACTCTCTTAAAATATGTTAGCTCAGTAAAAGTAGAATAAAAGTACTAATATAAAGTTAAAAGTACTCATCTGACTGGAAAGGGTTTATGTGGTATGCAAGGAAGGAAAGACCAGCTTCATGTGTTGCACTTTGAAAGGAAAATGGTTTATGGGTAGTTCCCTTTGCAAGAAAATTTAGTCATGGCTCACAAACTGTTGAGCAAAAATATCCCCTGATATCGGGGAAGGGGGTGGGGGGAGTCCCTTGGGGCACGAGTAAGAGAGACACTGTAAGTTCCCTTACACCAAGTGGAATGAAAAGCCCCATATTACTAGTCTTTTGTTTCAAGCAAATGTGGTCTCTGCAACTTCCAAAACATGAAAGTGCATTGAGTACTGGTAAAAAAAGATAGAAAATTAACTAAAGTAAAAGAACTAGTAATGGAATGAGTGAAAGGTTACAACTATATTTTCAAATGTAGTAGTATGGGTAAAACAAATGACTGCACGTACAGGAAAGGTACAGAGTACCAGTCCAGACAAAGCACCACAGATAGTGTAAACATTGCTCCCAGACAGACAGGGACATACTGGCAGGATGTGCACTCTGAAGAGTACAAGCTTTCTTGCATTCAGTCTCCAGGCTCCTATGCACCATACAGATATCTGCTCAGATCAACCAAGCAGAAACTGGGAGGGGTGGGAGAATGATGCAAGCCATCCTCTAACAGACTCAGGTCCCTTGTGTCTGTGCTCTGGTTCAAACTGACAATGGAGGTCAAACATAGGAGTCCATCTAATGGAGGAATACACAGCCCTATCCTAGCCGAAAAAAAGCCAATGAAGAGAAAATCTATGCCTTGATCCAAATCCTTTTGAATGTCACTTTAAAACTAAGCTAGACTGGGGGGGATGAAGGGAGTCTCTTCCTCTAAGAGCCTTTTAAGGCAAGTGCTCTTCCCTGATGAAGGAGGATACTTTACCCCATGGTTCTGGTGTTCCACATAGGAAGTAAGAGAGAGATGTATACTTGTTTTAACACTTTATTGCTGCCTTAAAAAAAATAAAATATCTAAAAACATCAGAGTGTCCACATTCTCCCATCCAGTGGGGGCATCCATCTTGACAGATATGGCATAATTTGTCATTTTTATGCTGGGTGGGATGGAAATGATGTCTGGCTGGCAGCCACTGCTGTCTAATTTGCATAAAGTGACACTCTAGATATCTCGAAATAATATTGCTTTTAAATAAAAAAAAAAAAAATCACATCATAAGAATGTGATTTTGCAAGCTTTCAAAACCAGTCAAGTTGTTGTCAGGGGTTAGTTCCACATTAAACTTTACTTTTCAGAAGTGGTTAACACTTTGAGCTTTATTGAAGAAAACAAATTCCCATTGATTTAGATGGGAAATTTAAATTTTTGACTGCTATAGAGGTTTCCAAACCATTGCTAAAAAAAACCCCTTTGAATACAATTCTCTCTTATAAAGTGCATTAAGCAATCTGGAAAGCTTTTGGCAATATCTACCATAAAATTCGGATATAATGCACACTTCTTCCAGAGGAAGTCGGGGGAACCATCCAGTAGGCTGCATGTTTGCACTGGTTTCCGTTTCCTCTGTTGCTCTATTACCCTGTGAGTACCTGAAAGGTCCTGACAATGCACAAATTTCAATGTACAGTCACATTGAGTCAGCTAGTGCACTGTTAAAACCTTTCAGGTCTTCACAGTATGATAGTCATCTGTACTTTAAAAGTATTGCTGTGTCAAGACCTTTTAGGACTTGAGAGTTAAATCCACCGACGACACTGGTAACAAATTCAAGCATGCTACCTGCTGGATGGATATCCTGGCTGCATCTGGAGGGGGTAATCATGATGGGGGTGGGGGGGGGGTACGAGAGAGAGAGTGTTATGGAAGGCTGCAATCATGGGTGTGTATTATACACATGCACTTTAATTCCCCTCCCCCCCCCCCCCACACACACAAAAAACGGGGATATACTTTTACATCTGTGTAATAAAAAGATGGATATTATGTCTGAGATCTCACAGTTGTTGACACTTTTTTTCTATTATGGGGAGGAAAATTTAATTAATTGAAAAACCTGCTAATGTATTACATCCCTTTATTCATACATATATTTTGTAAGACTTATAGTGGTATAGTTTTACCCTTTAGTCATTGTTTCTTGCAGAATCCTGTTGATGAATGTAAGCCTTATAAAGTGGATTCCACAAATAAGTCAATTGCCCCATGTGGTGCAATTGCTAACAGCATGTTTAATGGTAAGGAATTCATAATGTTTTTCAGGTGCATGGGGGACTGAATCAAAAGTTAGGATCTATAGGAGTGAGTGGTTATGAAGGAGAAATGTAGTGCACAATGGACAAAGCTACATAGGGCCATTGTTATGTATGTTTATAAATCTTCGGGTAATACACGCAGTCCTCAGTGCACATCTACACATAACTGGCTCTATCATATAAGTTGCTTGCTATATGCTTTCTGCCCCCACCTATTTCTGAGGCCCACATATTGAGCACAATAGGAAGCAATGAAAGGTACTGTGATCAGATCTTAATTGTAACAGCAGAACAAGCTATAGTGATGAACTAGCCTTTATTTGTTTCCTTCAGGCTACTGCTAGGTAATTGCTGCGGGGTGGGGGGGCTAAAGTCTCAGGTCTCCTGCTTAAAGCCCCAGGGCTCCCTACTAGTAATGATGCAACTGAACTGCACAGTGTACTAATAAATGTATATGGAATTGCACTATTACAAATGTAGACATGCAGGGGCAAGCAACAAGAGGCAGACTAGGAGAATACAGTCAAGGGGGTCAGGAGCAGAAGAGACTAGTACTAGGAAGGATATAAAAATGGAGATCAGATGAGCAGTGAAGTATAAGGGCATGAAGTGCAGAGAGATTAGGGGGAAATATTAAATTATCAGTGGGAAACAGAGAAATATATAATGGGGGCTGATCTAGGGAGCAAAGCTAACTAGAGGGGGGTGGAAAGGGACTGAGCAGTAACAAATGTTAACTTAAAAGGGATTATAAATGTATTCCATTATTTGGGGGCCTACATTCACAATTTAGCTAGGGGCCTCAAATTTTCTTAAATCTCGACCGATCTAAATATATTTAGATTGGAATTGCCATCGTCTGCACGTCTCTCATCACAGTAGTGTAACAATCTGTGGAAAAATGCTCAGATTTGCACTTGTGGTATCTAGGCTCCCATATAAGTGAACTGTGCATTTGTCATAGTCTACGGCATTCACTTGTAATTAATAGGCCTTTGGGTACAAGAGCTCAGCCTGTTCTGCCTGCTTTGTTCATTGCTCTGTGTATTCTCTAGCTACCCACATATGATGCCAATCGTGTAATTTAGCCTTACTCACCCCTTGCTATGATTAGGGATGTGTGGAAGATGGCATTTACTCCTTTCTGTAAAACCTTCTTTTGAGATCAGTTCAGACATTCTAGTGCTGGGTTTCTTACATTCCTATGATTCTATCATATGTATATTAAGAGTCAGAGATGCTTAGTTAGGAACAAACCTGCAATACAAATTTTCAGGCTCTACAGGAATAGTGTCCTACCCAGGGTGCAATCTCTTAGCCCACTAGTGCCTTTCACAGAGAGGAAATATCCTAAAGCATATTATATTGGTCCTGCCATTACAGCAGTCCAACCATGAAATGCCAGGCAATTCATCTCTGAACGGGTGAAACAGCCAACCCCAGATGTATTTAAAAAACAAAAAAAAAAAAAATCAAAAAAAAAAATCTTTATTTTGACATGGAAAATACAATACATTTCTTTGTACAGTAATGCTTTCCAATACAGAGTGCATTCATACATTTAAAACAATAACATTCTTAATACCTGCAACGCAGTGCTCTTTGGCAGCACACAGGTACATTTGAATATTGTATCATCACTTTATTGAACCCAACACTTGTACTTTATTTCACTGTATTAAAGTCTCTGTGGGCATCCACCTGAGGGATTGGGTGGGTGTGTGGGGGCCAAGGGGAGGGTCCAAAGCTGGATTCCCCCTATTACCCTTGGGGTGACAAATCCCAAGGGTAATTTGCATATGTAATTTTTCTAGAGAGCCTGCAAATTTGTTCCTAGTTGATCATCTCTGACTCTTAATATACATATGCAAATTACCCTTGGGATTAGTCACTCCAAGGGTAATAGGGGAATCCAGCATTGGACCCCTTGCTCACAGTGCTTAGAGAGATCAGCTGCACCTCACTGAGAAGGGTCAACAGGGCCGAAACGTGTGTCTGGGGTTGGCTGTTAGTCTTGTTCAGAGAAGAATTGCCTGGCATTTTGTGGCTGGACTGATGCTATGGCAGGACCTGCATGATACGCTTTAGGATATTTCTTCTCTGTAAAAGGCACTAGTGCACTAAAAGAGACTATACCATTCCTAGATAGCCTGCAAATTTGTATTGTAGGCTCGTTCCTAGTTAATTGTCTCTGACTCTTAATATACATATGATTTTATCATAACACACACATCCGCATGCATGCACGCACAACCTCACTCACACTTTGTAAGAAGTCAATAGAAATGATACTATAGTCAGGATATATGTCCCTTTTTACTGTTTCTTTCTTTCACTTTGGGGTTTTTTTTTCTCCTGGGCTCTGCAATCAGGCTAAGATGCTAAAATGGACAGTCTCATCATCACCCTTTATTTACTCAGTACCAACCCTTTATACTGCAGCTTTCAAAGTTTCCTTGCCCCTGCTGGCAGCATTGAAACAGTCTTTTACGTGTGCTTGGTAACCAAGCACACGTAGAAGACTGTTTCAATTAATCATTTTTCCTTCCATAACGAGATATCTGCTCTGCTGAAGAGCCTCTGCTTGGTTCAGAGACCGGATTCCCCTGCTGGCAGCAGAACGCTGACAGCAGGGGCAAGGAAACTTTGAAAGCGGCTATCTCTTAAACCATAAAGGTTTGAGAGATGCCGCTGGTGTCATTTAACTCGGTTTATTAAGGGCTACAGTATGAGGGATAGTAATTTTGAAGTAATACAATCCCTTTAGGAAAAGGGTTTAAGATGGGAGATGGCAGTGGGTATGGATTGTGTAACAAGAATAGAGTTGCGTGCTGAGATTAGAAGCAACTAGGATTATTAGTAGAGATGAGGGAAGAAATCAAGAAACCAGAGGAGAAGCACTTGCGCCAGAGACAGAAACTGCCTAGATGCACTAGAAAATATAATATAAACAACAAAACTGATAAGGTAATTGCAGGACTTTATAGATAGCATTTTTATTCTCTGCTAAACTCTTGTCTCCCTACATAGAGACCTTCCTCCAAGGTCTTCACAAATGTCTCCAAGAAGTGGACCAAAATATTACATAGAAACAGATAAGAACCATTCGACCCATCTACTATACCAATTTTCCAACTGTAAAAACCCCAAACCTTATTTGGTCCTTGGTCTTATCTTGTTAAGGATAGCTTTATACCTAATATCCCATGTTGACTGATAAAACTCATTCACTACTCTTAAGTCCTGTGAGTGTCTCATCTATTTTGTTTAGAAGATAATTGAGGAAAATAAATTAAAAAAAAATAAAATGAATATATATATATATATATATATAAATAAATAAAAACACACATCATCACACTCCCTGTTGAGGGGATTTTGCAACTGTGCTATTAGTGATGTTGTTTGTTATCTTGTTCTAGATGTTTTTTCCCTGTTCTATAAGGACAATGGAACGTATGTTGAAGTTCCTTTGACTGGAAAAGGAATTGCATGGTGGACAGACTACAATATTAAATACAGAAATCCTACTAATGGTAGTGCAAACCTAAGTGACATTTTTCAAGGTAATTACAAATCACTTTGACGATAAGTACATGCAAAGCATGAACAAAATATCTGTGAAATTATAAAATGACAGTTTTATTGTGCATAGCATGATGGGGGGGGGATGGTAACATTTAAACATCATCATGCGTTTAGACAAGGCATTTAAGGCCATGCTAGGACAGTTTACCTATTAGAAATAAAAAGTATTTCTGGTTTTGAAGTAAATTGGAGATCTCACTAGTATCCTATTTTATAAATATTATTATATAGGTTTAGCCAAAACTGCTCTTTTTGCATGTGTGTGCGTGGATGACTGTCACATTGGTAGTTGCAGAAGCACATGAATGTGATCCTAGCCTTGTTCCACTGACCCAGTAGTTTTCACAGACCATATGCCCCATGTATTAAGAACTTTTTCTCCGTGCACATCCGCTCCCCATCCAGTGTTGCACTGAATATTGGCCGGAATTCACCAAATATTGGCCATAACTCTATCCATCCAATATAGCTATGTCTGCACATGGCAGGGAAAGGTTCCTTGTGGAGAATACTAGAAAATGAAATAGACAATGATTCATTAACAAATGGACATCACAGATAAGACTGTCCAATGCGTCTAATGTGGGGGGATGACAGAGACATTATTAAGAAGGTTACACCAGAGCCTGGTGTACACCCAGTGTGTGTGTGTAATATAATAATTTATATCTCAGTGAATTTTAGTTTTAGCTATCAGTTGTAATGGCATCCAGAAACATTGTGGCAACTCTAATGCTTTTTAGCTAGCTGGAATCTCCACAGAATATTGTTAGGCAGACATGTGCTCAATAACGTAACAGGACTGGGTAAGAAAACAAATATCAGTAGTATTAAAAGAAAATATTTTTAAAAATGTAGTATGTTCCTGCACAGCCACAAATCACAACTTCTGTGTGGACATCCCTTTAACACCACCCTTACAGCAGGTATAAGGAAAAAGTTTGTTGCACTGATTTCCTCTGCACCCTATTAGTACAAATCCTCTGCCTGGGTGCAGAGAAACAGTACACCCGAAACACCCATACATTCCTGCACTGTCCACAGCTTGGTAAAAGTAGTACTAAGTGACAATTTTGTTGCACATGAATATTTGTACATAAGTGTTGGTCAGATGCACAGGATGGATTTACTCTCCACCACCCAGCTGGTAGGACCAATGAGCGTACATTATTATAATCTATATTATTGCTTACCGGAATACAGTATATAATGCAAGATTGGAGTGAGGACCGGCTGCATGTCAATGCCACCTGTCGGTACTGTCACAGGTTTTTGCTGAACACTCAGACAAGACTTGAGGTTAAAAGATCTTTATGGAAAATAAAGAACGAACAGCATAAACGTAATACCCACACAGGGCCAAACAAGATAGTACAGTACACAATAGGAAGATACAGGATGTCAGCAAGATTAAACAAGTGGCAGGTTCCCTAGCGAGCTAGGGTGATGGAAAGGCAACAACCTGCTGATGAGACACAGGACCTTGGAACCCTAGTACACACTAGGGATGATGGGAAGCCCGAGACCACCAGATGCTGGCAATTTGGCCCCTAGAACGCTAGGGTAACCACTGGCACACTGACCATGAACACTGGCAGGAGGACCCCTAGAACGCCAGGAGCCTTAAGGCTCTCAACTGGCAACACGGACCCTAGAACGCTAGGAGTCCCAAGGCTCTCAACTGGAGACACAGACCCTAGACCGCTAGGGTTAATCGGAGGCTCAGTAGTGGAAGCTGGCGGCAAGGACCCCAGCGTACAAGAGCACAGGGAGGCCCAAGACACAGCTACTGGTAGCAGAGACCCTAGAGTGCTAGGGGTGAAACGGAGGCAGCAGAACACGGAAGGCCACTGGTGTCCAGGTACGGGGGTACCAAAGCAGTTACACCGCCCTACAGCTGGCTCTTTAGCCAAAAAGCTGCAGCAGATGGAAAGGCTGGAAATAGTGAACCGGGCCTAGGGATACTGTAACGGTTTTTTAAGACACTCAGACCAGCTGGTAAAATAAAACACAGTTTTATTAAATGAAGAGTTAGGATAACGATCGCCCTCTACAGGCAACACAAAATAATTGCAAAATATGGACAGATATGCCCCCACAGGCCCAGTATACAGAAACAGAGTATCACATATACTGTCTCAGGACAGGCACATAGTAGTGAAATACATCAAGGGTTAAATGCAATAAGCAGTCCGTCTCTGTTATGGTGTTTGACACGCCCAAGGTGGTGATAGGCAGCTGTAAGTGTAGATGGTGCAACACTTAAAGTTCTTAAGATAGGGAAGCTGCTAGGCAATACGTGACCAGAGGTAGAAACAGCAGAAAAGTTGCCCAGAATAGCCCCCACAGGCGTAGCCATGGATACAACTTAATCTGCAAGTGCGTGAGTCTGTAGCCCCCACGGGCATAACAACGGTACTAGCTTGCACCGCAAGAACTGGCTAATAGCCCCCACAGGCGTACTAATGGAGACCAACTGAACAGAGGTAGTTTGAGCCAATAGCCCCCACGGGCGTATATTGGAGACAACCTGCAAGAGCTAGAGCCAGTAGCCCCCACGGGCGTAACAACGGAGACCACACTATGCTGCAAGCGGAGAAGCCAATAGCCTCCCACTGGAGCTCACCCTTTGCTGCAATAGCTGGAGCCTTTAGCCCCTACGGGCACAAACCAGCAAACAACGTATGAGCAAGAGCCAATGGCGCCCTACCGGGAGTCTTAACAAACGCGGCTACTCTGCGGTTTGACAGGATGAGCCGCCCACCAACCTACACATATATGCGGCCGGCTCAGCAGAAGTAGTGCGATATAGCTTAGGCTCTGTACAGGAGTGAGAAGGCTCAGCTGAGGAGGTGGCAGCACAGCAAGGGTTAATATGCAGCTTTAAGGATCGAAGGCTCAGAATAGAGGAAATAGCTCAGCAAGTATCACGGAGGCTCAGTAACGGAAGCACAGCTCTGCAAGTGAGCACGGAGACTCGGCACTGGGGACAAGGCACTGCAAGGGTTAAGGAGGTCACACTATCAGCCTGGCAGGCAGCAGCAATGGAAGTCAGAATGTCGCTACGGCGACAACAGGAGCAGGAAGCAGGATCAAGCAGGTCGCTGGAACAGGCCGGTTTGGATCACGGAGCGGGAAGTCAGCCAGACCGGGTCGGATCACGAAGGTGGTACTCGGACAAGCCGGGTCAATCACGAGCAGGAACGTCAGCCAAGCCAGGTCAGATCACGGAGGTGGTTCTCGGACAAGCCGGGTCAATCACGAGCAGGAACACAGAAGCGTAGTCAGAACAGGCCAAATCGGTACACAGGAATCCGGAACACAGGAACACAGCAACAGCAACACTGGCTCTGAAACACCACGAAAGGGCACCTGACAGGTGTCACGGCCAGGCATAAAAAGGTCACCAGGGGCGGGCCAAACCAACTCAGCAAATCAGAGCATACCACAAGCGAGAGTGACAGAAGAGGATCACAGATACTGTGATAGATACCTAGGTACCACAAGGTTCACAGATGGTAAGCGCCCCGAGAGAACAGCCTGTAACTCCCCATAGGGAGTGAGCCCAGCTTAAGGAAGTGGTATATGGACACGTATAGAGTAGTGAGTAACATGGCCGAACTATTGATAGCCCGAAATCCGGTACTCCGTGCGTGCACACCACCAGAGGAGGTAGATATCAGAATGTCTGGCTGAAGCAGCGTGTGCTCAGCCCAACAGTCGGCAACGTAACGGGTTAACGCAGCACAGCCAGCCACAACCGTTGTATCTTAGCCAGCATGGTCAGCAACGGATGCTGATACTCAACCAGTCGGGGCAGCAATGTAATGAGTGCACAGCCAGAGCAGTCGGCAGTGTATAGTATCTCGGCCAGGTCAGTCAGCAACAGAGCGGGTTCTCAGCCAGATCGGTCAGTAATGGAATCGGAGCAGATCAGGAACGTTGTCAGACAGGCCAGGTCATACACTAACAAACAGCATCAGGAACTAGCACTAAGTACAGGTACACCACGAAAGGGCGCCAGTCTATAGACATGACAGGATATAAATAGGGTTGGCCCTGGGTGGAGTCAATTACAATGGCCAATAAGAAATGCGGCATTCAAACAAGGAAGTAAGAATGTCGCTGCCCGCAACCAGGAGGTACATCATATATATATGGTGTCTTGGTGCCCTGTACCTCCCGGTTTGCAGCGTGGGTAAGTGGAGCCTCTACAGCACTGGTTCTCAATCCTTTTTTTCATGGCACCCTTAAGATTCAGTTTGGAGTTTCCAGGACACCCCTAACATTTCTGTATCGTTTGTCAATGGTTTAATGAAGGGTACCTGGATAAGTTAGAACCCTTCCTGAAGTTAATGAGGAAAACACTTGGATTAACTGATACCGATAAGCCGCTTGAAGTAATTGACATGACATTTATGGGGGAAAAAGGATTTATCAGTTTATCCGGTACATCAATCTGTTTCTGACACAGTTAAAGTGTAATGGGAGAAGGGTGAGAAGAGGTTCAGCCTGTCCGGATGCCTTCAAAAGCTGTATCCCTTCAGTGATGAGAATATAAAATACTGGATCAACCCTCCTAAGATTGATGCATCAGTAACCCAGAAAGATCTGCAATGAGGCCAAGCAGATCACCTCCACAGTCCTAGTTAAGGGCCTCTTTGGGGCTTCTACTTCACTCTCTCTTCACTGTACCCGAGGCAATCAGAGGCTTCAGCACAATTCTGTACCTGAAGAGTCTGAACACTTTCATTAGAAAGGCTGCTTTCAAAATGGAGACCCCGGCATCCAAAATCGGACCCATTCCTACGTGAGCCTTCATGACCAAAATAAACTTACAAGATCCCCATCATCATGTCCTAGTAAGACCATCCCACAAGCATTTCCTGAGTTTTGCTTTTCTAAGTAATCACTTCCAATTCAAGGTTCTACACTTTTGGATTGTCTTCAGCCCCCAGGATATTAACAAAAGTTGAAGGGATATTGCTATTGGAACAGCCTGTTGATCATGAAAAGTTCTATAATTCAAGCAAGCATCTTCACAGAAGGGACCCTACAACACTTATCAAGCCTGGGGTGGCTAGTAAGACAAGAGAAGAGCATCCTGGTTCAATCACAAACATTTTTTGTTTTTCTTAGTCTAAGGATAAACTCCCAGTTAGCTATGGTCTTCCTGTCAGACGACCGGGTGAACAGGTTGCTGCAAGCAAAAAGATTTGAGAGCCTGAGTTATCGTACAGTTGGGGATTTCACATCAACTATTCAAATTCTGCCCTGGGCAAAACTCCATTTCAAGAGTCCAGAACAATTTCCTGACCTTCTGGAACAGACTCAGAAGCTGCTTCTCAAAGGATCACTCTTATCTGGACTGTCAGTAAAGATCTTGCCTGGTCAAGGAACAAGAGGAACCTCCAGCAAGATTGTCAGTTGCAAGAGCCCCACTGGGAAATAGTCACTATGGATGCAAGCCCAACAGGTTGGGGCAGAAACTGGGGCAGACTGATGGCCTAAGGGGTCTGGCCTTACAAAGAAACACTATATCAAATAAATGTTCTGAAGTTAAAAGCAATACTAATCTGTCTGAAGAGGTTTGGTACCCACCTAAAAGAAAAACCTGTTCTGATCTTGGTCATAAACATATGGAACCAGGGAGGCACAAAGTAGCAGATACTTAGAGAAGGAGGTTAAGAAGGTGTTGACCTGGGCAAGAAGGCATCTGAACAGAATTTCAGCTGCACACATTTCTGGGGTAACGAATCTACAAACTTGTTTCTTAAGCCAAACAAAATAAATCTGGGAGAATGGTCACAAAACCAAGAACTCTTTTGCCAACTGACAGCTAGATGGGGAATACCAGAGGTAGACCTAATGGCATCAAATCAAAATAGAAAATGCAAAAAGTACTTCTCAAGATGTAAGGACAGCAAGGCTGCAGGAATGGATGCCATGGCTTTAACTTGGTACTTTCAGGTAGCCTTTGTTTTCCTTCCCATCCCTATGTTGACGAGTGTGCTGAGCAAGATTCGGGCAGACAGAACAGAGGTGATCTTAGTAGCCCCTTACTAGCCAAGGAGTGTGTGGTTTTGGCTGCTGGTCCAGAACCACCATGGCCTCTACCCCAGATTCAGGACTTGGTCAGGGACCACCCAATTCCAACATTCTTGAAGTTGACATCCTGGAGGCTTAGTGGCAATCATTAACTAACTTAAAGGGGACTTTCTACCAAGGTGGCCAGGACTATTATTAAAGGTAAGAAGCCTTCAAGAGCAAAAATATATTCTTGTAACTGGTCCACCTTTTAGGTAGTGGTATACTAAAAACAAACTGTCAAGGCCGGATGTTTCATCATCCGCACTTTTTACACTTTTTCCTCCAGCTTCTTCTTGACATTCCTCTACTTGGTCCTTCTTGTGTGCCGGATCCTAGTTCCATGCCTTGTTTTCTGTGGGCCTTTATCAAGCATCCGTGCTTCAGGGCTGACACACAATCAGTGTCCCAGTTTGTGACCTGTAGTTCTTGTCTAGTTCTAGATTGTTTACCTTGAGTTTTGACCCGGCTTTCTCTTTGACTTCTCTACTGCTCTGTGATTTTGGAACCGTGCTTCTCTGATATCCTATTATCGACTTTGGCTCTGTTGTTCGACTAACCTTAGACACCTTCTTACACTATGCCATCAACACTGGAATGAGATTCGTTGTCCTTTTCAGTACTTTTAGATGGTTTTTCAATAGTGCTGGTGGTGGGACTTTGAAAAACTCCTTGGGAGGAGAGGAATCACTAATTTATTGCACACTCTGGAGCAACCATGGTTGCAGTCAGTTTTTGGACTACCAATTTACCCACATATCCCTGCACTGCTCCTAATCCTTTCACCCTCTCCCAGCCCCTTGTGTGTGTTTGCTGGACATTATTCAAGTACTCTGTGTGTTTTTACTGTAAAGTGCACAGTACAACTCATTGTGTGGGCTGTCTTTACTTGGTTCGCTTCAAGATACTTTTATCTTGTCTAGTATCAGTCTGCCTCAGTCACAGCTCGCATTGGGGTTCCTGTCTGCCACCTATACATTTTTATTTTTTTTTAATTAACTGTTACCCCTCTCCCTCCATCCCTATCACTGTCAACCAAAAAACAGACTCCCCTAGGACAAAGATAACAGCCAGATCAGGAAAAAACTTTGATCACAGGTGACTGCGTCTTCCCAGTCCGTCACACAGAATTTTGTGGGTAATTCTCTTTCTCTCCCTTATCATACCCCTAGACTCCCCTAGCATAGAAATAACAGCCAGATCACGAAGGAACCTGGATCACAGCTACCTGTGTTTACTTGGTCACACAAAACTATGGAGTAATTCTCCTTTGCTCCTTTCTCATACCCCCAGACTCCTGTAGTAGAGATAACTGCCAGATCAGTAAGAAACTTGGAACATGGCTGCCTGTGTCTTCCCAGTCGGTCACACCGAATGTTGGGGTATTTGGGGTCAAACTCCTTCTTCTCTTCCTGTCCCTCAGACTCTGCTGATACAGCACTCTCCCATGAAAATCTAATATTGCCTATATGTACCGTGTCAGGACAAATTGTACAGAAAATAATAAAACATAACCTTTTATTAAAATTTTATAAAATACCGGGGCTATTCCGGTTTGCCATATATAATGGATAAACTCTATCATGTGCGTCAATGGTGCACCATCGAACGCACATACAAAGAAAAAGGGTAGTATATAACTGAAACCCTAGGTAGAAAGATACACTAATATAAAGTATGGTCTCAATCCCTTAACAAAAGATGTCTGCAGTTAGAAAATGGCAAAATAGATGTCCAAATAAAAGTATATCCCAAAAAGAAATAATTATACTAGCCACTAACAGAATCGTTGTGAAAAGAAAACACACTAAATATGAACACTGCGGGGACTAATTGACCCGACAGTGAGTAGTTAGTCACAACAAATCTGTTAGTGTCGGAACTGTTCTTGCTTGTTATCTCACCAATAGATACCGGAGCTATTTCGGCTTACCAATAACATCCAATGACTTATCATAACAGATCCACTGGTGCCGAAACTGTTCCTACTTACTATCTCTCTAACAAATACCGGGGCTGTTCCGGCTTGCCATCTACATTTAATAGTAAAGATGAAAAATGGAAGAGCTGCAAAAACAATAACTGCCTAATAATAGAAAATCTATTGGTGCGAAAACAGTTTCGGCTAACTCTCTCATTTGAAAGCACCGGGGCTATTCCGGCTTGCCATAAATATCTATAACCAATGTATGCCGGGGCTGTTCCGGCTTGCCATCTAAGCTAGATAACTAACATGTACCGGGGCTGATCCGGCTTGCCATTAAAAAACAAAAAACTATCAAAACATATCATATAGTTAAAGAGATGCCGGGGCTGATCCGGCTTGCCATCTAAAGAAAAATCTACCCAACTCTTCAATGTCTGGACTATATCACTAGTTAACATCAAGGAGATGCCCATAATCTCCATTCAGTTCAGTGAAGTATCCCCTGGATTTATTTAAAGGTTGTTTCTGATCCAATACTCTTAAGACAATTGAGCTAAAATCTGTGAGTCTGCGTTAATGTTACAGCTTACCTTGACTTCAGCATCATCTGCAGGCACAAGGCTTCAAGCATGTTGCAGGCCTCTGTTTTATCTGTTTGCTTCCTGTAGTCTCCTCCTACCAACTTCCTACTTCCTCCCTCTTAGCTGCTCCTCCTACTTCCTGTGGAGGGGTTTTAAAGGCAGACAGGCCTGACTCAGTTGCCCTTGTGTTGTTGTTCATAGCAGTTCTGTTACCTTGGGCTCCGTGTATGACCTGGCTAGTCTTCCATCCATTCTAGTGCTGACCTGTGGATCTGTCTGACTATTCTTTTGCCTAACCCCTAATAGTGGATATCCAATCCTGGTGCAGACTTGTGGCTCTGGCTGACTACCTGAACTGTGTATGACCCGGCTTGTCTGACTACCCCCTCTGGTGCTGACGTGTGACTCTTCTTTTGTCTCTTCCCCTGGTGATCAGACACCCAGTATAGTGCGGGCCTGGGGCTCTGGTAGACTTGCATAGCTGACTGCAGGCTTGAGTCAGTTTTCACCCTTACTGGCTCCAGGTGTGAGTCAGTGAGATTTCCTTCTGACTGCAGGCTGAGTCAGACCTCATTCCTCATTGAATCAAGATCTTGGGTTCCAGTTCCTGTTCCTGGTTCCAGCTGAGACTTCCAGTGGCTAAGGCCTAGTCTCCAGCACAGTGGTTTAGCATTGCAACCTATTATTTCTGGTAGCAGGCTTGCTGGCTATAACCCTGTGCTTATTCTTATTGTGTATATATTGTATATATCCTCTGTCATTTGTTAATAAACTGCATTAACTAAACCATACTGACTCCTGAACTTCTCTGGGTAACCGTGACAATTAAGTCTCACTGATCTATGCTTTATTTCCTGATGTACATTGCAGAGCATTGGCGCTTATCAACTGACATTGTTCCTTCTGCATCCTATTAAACCAGGGAGTAAAAGGAGGATGATAATAGTGGATGGAGGACAGTCTCTTTGGAGCCCTGTGGTTGGTTGGGAGAGTGGGTATACTTTGCCAACAACCTATTGTAGCACAAAACTGGACAACATGCAGGTCTGGCAAATCTGCAGGCAGCTACAGATATAAGTGCCCACTCCGCAGGAGCAAAAGAAAATAAATAAATATTTTTATTTATTTTGAGTACTACACAAATTTGTATAGGGTTTCTCAGACAGGTGGATAGGTTGTGGGGGTTTTGGTAGTGACTTCTTCCAAGTCGGCAAATTATCCTGGATTTGGTGTTTTATATTTGTTTCTAGACTTCCTATCAGTTAGAACAATATATTCTAGTCCAATATTTTTTTTTTTATCAGGGTATATATGTGGGACCTTCTCCTATTTGAGTTTATTGTATTCGTTTTTGTAATTGCGAGTTAGTGTGCATGTATATGTATCATATATATTTTTTTTTTTCTATACAAAGTTGTGTATCGCTCGATTTTAAATATTTTTAGGTATACTTTGTAGATAGAAATCCTTAAAGTGGATCTATCACATATAGAAAAGTAATACTCATTAGTTAGCGCATTTAGCGAAAAAGTTAAACGTTAGTCATTTAAAAAAAAAAAAAAAAAAAAACACCCGTTATCTGCTCAAAAATTCAAGTTTAAAAGGTGCCCAGCAGCCTACTTTCTGCTTGCAGCACTGCCTCTGCTCCCGTCCCACTACCCAGCATCCTCCGATGAGGCTTTCTTTCTCTAAGCTGGAGCGATCTCATTGGCAGAGATCGATATCTAGCCAATGAGATTGCTCCAGCTTAGAAACAAACATCCTCCATCATTGGAGGATGCTGGGTAGTGGGACGGAAGCAGCCTCTGTGAGGCAAGCAGCTTGCTTACAACGGCAAGTGGAAGTAGGCTGCTGGGCACCTTTTAAACTTGAATTTTTGTGCAGATAACTGTGTTTTTGAAAAGAAAAAAAAACAAAAAAAAACGATTAACATGTTTAACTTTTTCACTAAATGCTCTAACTAATGAGCATTGCTTTTCTATATGTGATAGATTCACTTTAAAGGGGAACTTTCATCCAAAATAAAGCTAAGCTATATAGGTTCCAGTGGAAGAGAAAAATCCAATATTCTGTTTTTTGCTTTTAAAATGTAAGCATTATAGAGAGATGCAGTCTGTTCTGTACCTGCTGATCCGTGAAGTACAACTTGTCCCGCAGGGCTTATCTGGTCCTCCCCTATGTGCAGTATCATCCCTCCCTCCCCATGACGTGTGGCTCTGATCTTGCGTGCTCTCTGTACTATGTGCGTCCAGGTCAGGGAGAGATAGTGAGAACGCGTTCACTGAATGCTCTCTCACTATATATATATAATATATATATATATATATATATATATATATATATATATATATATATATATATATATATATATATATATATTTATTGGCAGTAAGATCAATGCACGTTGATCTGTGAGTGCCTTCATTTTGAATGCCCTTGAAAGCCTTCGCTTCGCCCACTGGTTCTCAGGTTTTTGCTCTAGGAACCCCTAACACAGCCTGGAAGTTCTAGGGAACCCTAAAGTCATGCCAGGCAATTTTAAAAATAAGTTGACGCAGAGATCTTTGAACTATTGACTCTTAAAGGTCACTTCATGCCCCAATCCAAAGGTGACCCAATCAGTCCACAAGGAAGCCTCAACATGTTACAACTTAGAGACCTCACAGGCTTGTGTTTTGCGTGTGTAATCTCATACATGCACCCACACCCACTGTGAAATCATTAAAGGGATAGTAATGTTTCACAAAAACAGCAGCTCCAATTAATCTTAATAGTATTTGAGCCATAGAGAGTGTTATTTCAATACTGTCAGGTTGTAGTTCAAGAGTAATTGAATGATAAAGTATCCCCCTCTCCTCGGATGTGGAATCTGGTCCACAGACCAGACAGCTTGCAGCAAGGGACAATCTTCTTACTGTGAGATCAATGAAAACCCTGCCCACCTTGACAGGTTTTTGAGCTTTTTCCCTAATGCTTATTAAAGATTGTCCCTCTCTGCAATCTACTTGGACACACCCTGCTGCTCTGAGCTGAGCAGTGTAATATCAGTAAAAGGGGCAGGAGGGGGATACTTTATCATTCAATTACTCTTGAACTACAACTCTGACTGAATTGAAATAACACTCTCCAAGGCCCAAATACTATGATGATTAACTAGAGCTGTTTGTATCATGAAACATTACAATCCCTTTAATATAGCAGCATTCTTCTCAGAGTTAGAATGACAATGTTTCCATAATTATACATTTGAACCTTAACATTTATGTAAGTCTTCATGGAATAAAGTGGCACTCTAAGCTGATACCTGGAGCCCAACAAAATGTTGTGGTACCCTGGTTGAGAATAACTGGTTTAGCCAGTTTACTCTCACTCTTATGCTTGCTTGCCTTGTTTTGTACAAAGCACACACAAATGCAATCCCTCAAATAACCTGACATCTTATCTTTCAAGTGTGTGTATGTATATGCACATGGATTCACCTGAAGAATTTAAATAAATGGAAAATGTGCACACGCCACATGCTGACTTGACCTAGTCTGATAGTAGTACCTCATCCTTTTTGTCTATTGCCAACAAATTTTGTTTTTGCATCAACAGGTACAGCAAAACCGAAAAACTGGTCAACTCCAGCATACAATTTGTCTGATGACCCTAACAACAATGGGTTTATAAATGAAGATTTTCTTGTTTGGATGCGGACAGCGGCCTTGCCTACTTTTAGGAAATTATACCGCAGAATTGAGACTGGGAACTTCACAGCAGGTCTCCCTGTTGGGGAGTATCTGTTAAAGATTGTGTACAGTATCCTTTTTTTATATAGCCTATGGGCAATGTTTTAACCCATGGATATTAAAGATTTTTCCAAAATACCCAAAGGGTAAGCATCACTAAGGTCTTAACATTCCTTTAACACAATGGTTTGTTCACAGAGCAAAAGTGCATTCCCTATTGAAGGAGGGGCGTATATTGGACCTCTTGGGTGATGTTCCGTAGTGACCTCTGAACAGGGCCGGCGCCACCTATAGGCAAGGTAGGCGCTGGCCTAGGGCGCACATGTACTGGGGACACGGGCATGCAGCGGAGAAGAGCTGTGCCCGCTGCCCGCACGCACCACACCGGGAACAAACACAGTTAGATCTGTGTCGCTACTGCGCTCCCTCATCGTCGTCAACTCTTTAGTAATGCAGAGCGCGCTGGGAGTCACGATCTCATGGCGTGCTCTGCATTACTGAAAAGAAGACTGCGCGCAGCTCCAGGTATGTGATGGGGGGCAAATTTGGGGCTGATGGGGGGGCAAAGTGGAGCTGATGGGGGGCAAAGTGGAGCTGGTGGGGGCAAGTTGGAGCTGGTGGGGGGCATCTCTTACAGGCATATCAAGACCAGGGGCAGAGAGAGGACAATCATGAAAAGAGGTGGGGTATAAGAAGGCGGGGTATAAAGGGATGGGACACAAGGGGCATAGCCAAATGGACGGCAAAATTAGGTTTTGCCTAGGGTGGCAAAAATCCTTGCACCAGCCCTGCCTCTGAACATTTAAATTCTGTTTGGCTTTCCTAAAATAATCTATCCATACTACTGGGATTCTTTGCTAAAATTACTGTAAGCTTGACCTAACAGAATGTTCTGTTTTTATGTAATGCACTAGAAACCAGAGAGGCCCAATGCAATACAAAGTAACATGCTGGAAACATCTTCAGCTTTTAATGGGTTTAACCCTTTGAGTAACAAAGAGCTATCTAACTCACAGCATTGGAGTTAAAAAAACAGTATTCAAAATAAATGGCTTCAAATGTAAATTTGTGTTCCTGTGAGGTTCAGAGCCATTTAGATTCCTGCAAAGTCAAACTCATTTAAACTCAAAGTTCTATTGTGGTTTTCTTCCAAAATTAGTGTAAATCTAAGAGTTGAGCTGCACTAACTGGTTTACAGTCCACAACCCAGCCTGGTTTCCTATGAACCACTTTCTTCCATTTATATTGTCACTAGAAGGGATCGGCGAAAATTTCCACCCCAAACTGAAACTGGCGAAAAATGGCACTTTTGCTCTTGATGAAAAATTTCCCACGAAAAGTGATGATTTTCCGCTTTTTTTCAGCCTAACTCATTCCATTGAAATCAATGGGAACATTGAAGTTACACGCAACATAAAATAAATATTATTTTATTTCCCAAAGGCATAGTATAAAAGGGGCATGAGGGTGCCTGTGTTTCTGCGGTGGGTGGGAAACAGTTGAACAAGGGATGATTTTTTGGGGGGTTATCTACTGGGATTGGGGAGGCAGTTAATAAAAAATAAATTCTAAATAAAATAGAAACTATCAGACATGGTATAAAGGGGTCTGAGGAGGGTGCCTGTGCTGGTGATTGAATGAATCATTTGAACAGGGAATTTGTTTTTGGTGGCGGGGGGGGGGGGGGGGGGGTTCTGGACTGCTACTGGGTGGACAGTTAATACAATTTTTTTTTTTTTAATTTATTTATTTTTTATTTTTCAAAGCACAAGCCCTGAGGAAAAAAATAAAAATGGCCTAGTGCCAGCAGGTCATATTGGCCAGTAGCCACTGGCCATTGTCAGATGTCCTCCTGAGTTGCAACTGCCGTTCGTACTGCTGCTGCTGAGTTGTTTAAGCAGCAGGATGATTAGGCAGTTGAAAGGGAATGGGATCAACAATAGCAGTAACATGGAAGATGGATGATGAAGGTTCCACTTGCCATTACTGGCTCCAGTGATGCACCTGAGACAGTAGCAGAAGAATAAGTAGCCCCCAGTATATGTGGATAAAAGAAGAAGTTGGCCATTAAATCTTCTCCACCTGCCCCTCCTCCAAAATCATGGGTGCGTTGTTATTAGAATATATATTTTTCCCTTGAGAACAGGGACTGTGGCTTCCATCAGCAACTGCAATGTGCACAGTGTGTGTGTGGTAAATAACATCTGGGGGCACAACTGTATCCAAACACCATGACACCCGAAACCAAGTACTGCCGCTGTCACTGTACCCCTTGTCCAGACCCCACTAAGGACGCATGACAACTTGCTGACAGTTTAATAGTAATGATGAACCCTCCCTGCCAGAATCCTAGCATATTCTGCAGGATTGAATCTCCTCAGATGGCACCTGATGACCTGGTATCGATTGTCCTCCACCACATTGGCATGTGTGGTCAGTGCACCACACATTGTGCAATGGGTAGAGATTAGTGATGAGCGAGCATGCTCGGCCGAAGCTCGGTTCGGCTCGAGCATCGCTCTGCTCGGCACATGACGGTACTCGTACGTGTACCGCATGTGCTTGCCCGCCATGTTCGGGTCTCCTCCCCGCACGTTTCGCGGCTGCTGCGCAGCCAATAAACGTGCAGGGAGGCTCTGACATCAGTGTAATGCCAGCAGCCATGTTGGCTGCTGGCATTACACTGATTGGCTGGCCAGAACCCGTGATCGGGTGCTGTATAGCACCTGACCAGCAAGTTCGGCTCAGTCTTAGCCAGGGAGAGATGAGGATAGGAAGGGAAAGTCAGTGTAGGGAGAAGAAAAGCGAGTTTGTTAAAAAAAAAAAAGACCCAAAAGTCCTTTTTAGGACTACTGTGTGTGGGGGCAGCAGTTTATTTTGTGTGGGGGGGCAGAGATATAAAAAAAAAAACTTCACATATTCTGTTCACTGTGCCTAGCCGCAGATTAGCAGCACATTCTGTTTAGTGTGCAAAGTTGCAGATTAGAGCACATTCTGTTCAGTGTGCAAAGTTGCAGATTAGCAGCACATTCTTTTTAGTGTGCAAAGTTTCAGATTAGGAGTACATTCTGTTAAGTGTTCAAACTGTAAAATATCAGTCACATATTCCATTCACTGTGCGTAGCCGCAGTTAAGAAGAACATTCTGTTTACTGTGCAAAGTTGCAGATTTGCAGCACATATTCCGTGTAATATGAAGAAGGCGGGTAAAAAGGGACGGGGAAGTGGACGTGATCCTGATAGTTCAGGGCGCGGGTCAGGACGCGTAGAAACTGTGCCTGGTGCCAGAGCACAAGACAGAAAGACATCCACCATACCTAGCTTCATGTCTCAGTTTACAGGGCGTCGCAGGACATCACTCTCGAGGTCCGACCACTGCGAACAGGTGGTCGGTTGGATGTCAGCTGATACTGCTTCCAGTCGGTTAAGCACCACCCTGTCTTCCACCAAGTCCACTCTCAGTAGCCAAGAGTCTGGTCAACATAATCCTCACCCTGATCATCCTTCCTCCCACCATAGAGGATCTGGTCAAAGAAGTGATCCCACACTGGGATATAGTGAGGAGCTCGTCTCATCACCAATCCTTAATTTGAACCTCTCTCCAAGCACGCTTGCAGAGGAACATGACATCTTGTGCCCTGATTCACAACCTCTAGAGGGTACCCAATCACAAGAAGATGACAGAGGTGAACGGCATTTAAGGTCAAAGGAAGTGGATGATGATGATGATGAGACACAGTTGCCATTAAATCAACCACTATTACTGTCTCAAGACCTTGATGAGGAGGATGATATACAGTTGTCAATGACTGAGTATGTGGTGGGATCAAGACATGAGGAGGATGATCAGAGTGAGGAAGTGGAGGAGGACTTGGTGGACGATGAGGTGACTGACCCCACCTGGGAAGGTGTAGAGCCGAGCGATGACAGCAGTCCTGAGGGTGAGCCATCTGCAGCACCGCAACAGGCTGGAAGAGGCAGTGGTGTGGCTACAGAAAGAAGGCGGACCGCACCAAACCGGCCCGCAAATGTTCCTCGGAGCACCCCCTTGCGTAAATCTCCCTTGCCAAGGGGTAGGTGTTCCGCGGTATGGCGTTTTTTTTAAGGAAAGTGCGGACGACAAAAGAATTGTAGTTTGCAACCTGTGCAACACCAGAATGAGCCGAGGCATGAACACTAGAAACCTCACCACCACCAGCATGATCCGACACATGGCATCCAAGCACCGTAATAAGTGGGAGGAACGCCCGGATCGCCAATCTGTGTCTGCAGGCCACACCACTGCCTCCTCTTCCCCTGTTTTCGGTGCCGGCCAATCGCCTGTCGAAGGCGCAGGCCCGCATACCTCCCGCCCTGCACCTGTACCATCTGAAGCACCATCAGCGACCACATCCACTTCCCTGTCCCAGCACAGCGTCCAAATGTCGTTACCCCAGGCATTTGAGCGCAAGCGAAAATACCCAGCCACCCACCCACAGGCCATAGCACTAACCTCACACCTTTTCAAATTACTGGCCATCGAAATGCTGCCATTTAGGCTTGTGGACACTGAGTCCTTCCGCAGCCTGATGGCAGCAGCTGTCCCTCGGTACGCAGTCCCCAGCCGCCACTACTTTTCCCGGTGTGCCGTCCCCGCCTTACACCACCATGTGTCCCGTAACATCACCCGTGCCCTGACCAACGCAGTTACTGGGAAGGTCCACTTAACGACTGACACATGGACAAGTGCTTGTGGCCAGGGACGCTACATTTCCCTGACGGCACACTGGGTGAATGTCGTGGAGGCTGGGAGCGACTCGGACCCTGGGATGGCACAGGTGCTACCCACGCCGAGGATTGCGGGCCCTACCTCCATCAGGGTTTCCGCCAGCACCTACGTTTTTGGCTCCTCCTCCTCCGTTTCCACCTCCGAATTCTCTGCGCGCAGCGCCACTCACCCATCAGCCGGTAGCTGGAAGCAGTGTAGCACTGCAGTGGGGAAGCGTCAACAGGCCGTGCTGAAGCTGATCTGCCTTGGGGACAAACAGCACACGGCCTCAGAGCTGTTGCAGGGGATTAGTCACCAGACCGAGCAGTGGCTCTCGCCACTCAACCTGCAACCAGGCATGGTTGTGTGTGATAATGGGCGTAACTTGGTGGCGGCTTTGGAGCTCGGCAAGCTCACACACGTACCATGCCTAGCGCATGTATTTAATTTAGTGGTTCAGCGATTTCTAAAAACCTACCCCAATTTGCATGATCTCTTGACCAAGGTGCGCCGCGTGTGTGCACATTTCCGTAAGTCATCTACAGCTTCAGCCGGCCTGTTGAAGCTGCAGCAGCGCTTACAATTGCCAGCTCACCGGCTGCTGTGTGACGTGAGCACGCGCTGGAACTCCACCTTCCACATGTTGGCCCGGCTTTGTGAGCAGCAGAGGGCAGTAGTGGAGTACCAGCTGTTACACGGTCGTCGCCTCTCCGTTCAACTTCCTGTAATCAGAAGTGAGGAGTGGGAATGGATGTCAGACCTCTGTGAGGTTTTACGCAATTTTGAGGAATCGACACAGATGGTGAGCGCGATAACGCTATTATCAGTGTAACCATCCCACTTCTGTGTCTACTGAAACGCTCGCTGCTCACAATTAAAACCGACGCTTTGCATGTGGAAGAGGTGGAAATGCGGGAGGAAGAGCTTACACAAGGTGATAGCCAGAGCACCCTCACTTCGTCTTCTCAGCGACAATTGGAGGAGGCGGAGGAGGAGGAGGAGGAAGACACGGTTGCCTCCGCTACAGAGGGTAGCCATGGAACTTTAGTTCCATCTCTTCAGCGTGGGTGGGCAGAAGAGGAGGAAGAGGATGAGGAGATTGAGAGTCATCCTCCTGGTGAGGACAGCGAAATCTTGCCTGTTGGTACTCTGGCACACATGGCTGACTTTATGTTAGGCTGCCTTTCCCGTGACCCACGCGTTATACGCATTTTAGACAACACGGATTACTGGGTGTTCACCCTTCTGGACCCCCGCTACAAAGAGAATTTCTCATCTCTCATTCCTCCGGTGGAGAGGACAAGCAAAATGGTGCAATACCAGAAGGTTCTTGTCGAAAAATTGCTCCAAAATTTTCCATCTGACAACACTGGCGGCAGAGTACATGCTACCTTGGCCAACCGAGAAGGGGAGAAAAGGGGAGCACACAGCAGTTCCGACAAAGGCAGGGCAACACTCTCCAAGGCGTGGGACACCTTCATGACACCCCGCCAGCACCCTCACCCTGATGCGCAGCCTAGTGTCACAAGGAGGGAAAAGTTTTGGAAGATGGTGAAGGAGTACGTAGCAGACCGTGTCAGCGTCCTCAATGATCCCTCTGTGCCTTACAACTACTGGGTGTCCAAGCTGGACACGTGGTATGAACTGGCACTCTACGCCTTGGAGGTGCTGGCCTGCCCTGCCGCCAGCGTTCTGTCTGAGCGGGTATTTAGTGCTGCTGGTGGCATCATAACAGATAAGCGTATCCGCCTTTCCACCGACAATGCCGATAGGTTGACACTTATAAAAATGAACAAGGCCTGGATTTCCCCTGACTTCTCCACTCCACTGGAGGAAAGCCCCGGGGGAACATAAACTCACTTTATATATGTTATTTACAATGATGGGAATACTCTGTATTCCCATTCACCCCTTCCACCCAAAAAACGGGTATATGGTTGACTCTTAATCTTCTCATCCTCCTCCTCCTCTTCCATATGCCCTGGGATATAATTTTTATATAGGGCCAGCTCACCAGCGGGCCCTGGGATATAATTTTTATATAGGGCCAGCTCACCAGCGGGCCCTGTGATATAATTTTTATATAGGGCCAGCTCACCAGCGGGCCCTGTTTGACAATTTTTATATAGGTCAGCTCACCAGCGGGCCTTCTCATATAATGTTTTATTGGGTCAGCTCTCTAGCGGGCCCTCTCATATAATGTTTTATAGCGTCAGCTCACTAGCGGGCCTTCGCATATAATGTTTAGGATGGTCAGCTCTGCAGCAGACCCTCACCCATAATGTTTTAGATGGTCAGCTCAGCGCACGTTTCCCTCTTAATCATGGCCTCAGTTCAATAAAATCAAGGAAATTTTTGGGAGAATTTGCCTCTGCGCACGTTTCCCTCTTAATCATGGCCTCAGTTCTGAAAATCAAGGAAATTTTTGGGAGAATTTTCCTCTGCGCACGTTTCCCTCTTAATCATGGCCTCAGTTCTGAAAATCAAGGAAATTTTTGGGAGAATTTGCCTCTGCGCACGTTTCCCTCTTAATCATGGCCTCAGTTCTGAAAATCAAGGAAATTTTTGGGAGAATTTGCCTCTGCGCACGTTTCCCTCTTAATCATGGCCTCAGTTCTGAAAATCAAGGAAATTTTTGGGAGAATTTGCCTCTGCGCACGTTTCCCTCTTAATCATGGCCTCACTTCAGAAAATCAAGGAAATTTTTGGGAGAATTTGCAGATGATATACAAGTAAATATACAGCAAATATTGTTTGGTAACAATTTTTCGCCTAAAGACGTTTTTATTTTCCTTTTTGTGTGTTTTATGGTCAGTCTGTAAAAATGGCGTACTACGGGCGAAAGATCGTTCCCAGCAGCGATGTTGGAGTCCAAGATGCATCCAGACATCCTCCCTATGCTGTCCCTGAACCATTTCTGTGGTGTTTCCATCCTTTTCTGCCATTTTCCTATGGACCAGGCACCCTCCCCTCATCAGAGCAGGGGGTGCCTGGTGTAATGCTCGAGTCCTCCCATTGACTTCAATGGGGCTCGGGTGCTCGGCCGAGCACTCGAGCCTCCGGGGGTGCTCGGTCAGAGCACCCGAACACCCGAGCATTGGGGTGCTCGCTCATCACTAGTAGAGATGAACTGCCATATCCTAACATCAAAAGAGTGGCTATCATTTGGCGGGGGAGGTATTGATGAACGAGGTGGATTAGCAGGAGATGTACTTGTTACCCTACAGGAAGAAGGTGATGTTAATGGCGAGCTAGTTGTTTCGCTCGTCATTGAACATCCAGTGTCTGTCTGGGTTTCTTTATTCTTCCTCCTCTTTGATCTCCACCTTTCTGGAGAGTCAGGGGGTACAGTAACAGCGGTGCTAGATTTCTGTAATGGGTGTTTGGCTTTAACCTATTTGACATAAATGTCATGGTGTCTGTGTTTCATGTGTGCTATCAGGGAGCTTGTGCCAAGGTGTGTTCCCTCATTTCCCCTTCTCACTAACTTGTCACAAATTTTGCACTGTACCATTATTGATTATGACTGCACTGTGCCTGCTGGAAGAGAATAGTAGTCCCACACCCATGACTTCTGGGGGGAGGGATAGGCAACAGGTGGAGAAGAATGGCCTCCTTCTTCTTCTTCTCCACATTCCCCTTCACTTTTTGTGGCAGTGGATAATGTTGCTGCTACTGCCTCAGATTTAGCACTGCAACTAGGACCAGGAGTATTGCTGGCGCTGGCAAGTGGAACCTGTCCTAGTCCCGCATTACTTATTGACCCCATTCCCACTGTATCCACAGTAGCCTGTGGCACACTAGCCTTATCCTCAGCACCCTGCTGCCCTTTCATCTCAGGAGCAGCAGGAATTAGACCAGTTGCAATTTTTGCCAATTCTAAAAGCTGATTGCTAGTGGTGGTGGTGGTGATGCCCATCCTCATCCCTGTCTCCCATTCCTTCTCACTTTCTGATAAAAAGGCCATCAATTTCTCTTCCACCCCAGCTTCTCCAGCACCACCACTAGTCCCTACATGATGCTGCTCTATTCCAGACACCTCACTGCTGCTCGGAGGAGGTGACGAGCAATGTAACAGAGGGTCCCCTGCTGTCACACTTGGCATCATTCCCCCCCCCCCCCCCAAGTACTACAAGAAACACTAGCAGCAGGCAAAGTATTGGTGGCAGCAGGTTCAGCACTGGCAGCAGGTACAACACTAGTGGCAGCAGGTACAGCAATGGTGGCACTGGCAGCAGGGGCAGCATGTCTGGCAGCAGGTACAACACTAGTGGCTGCAGGTACAGCAATGGTGGCAGCATGGGCAGCACGTCTTGCAGCAGGCACAGGTAGCTGACCTGTCCTGCTCTCACTAGTACTACCCTTTTCTCCCTCCTTTCCCATTCCCTTTTCTCCCTTCCTTCCCATTCCCTCTTCTCCCTTCCTTCCCATTCCCTTGTCTTCCTTTCTTCTCATTCCGTTTCTCCCTCCCTTCCCATTAAATTCCCCAAAATCCCTTGGGGTGTATTAGGGGGACTGGACAGCATTGGTTCAGTACTGCTAGTCACTTCCTCCTCCGACTCAGTGGACACACAAGGGTCCTTCCAGCTCCTCCACTGATTATTTTGTTTACCCTGCTCATAGTTATAGCAGTCACTATGAGCCTTTCCTGCCTCAATTTTTGCAAAATATTACAACAGAACAGCACATCTCACTCTGTAGCTGCTTCTATTGTTTCTGCCTTCAGCGAGAACATCACCTTTTTATAGCAGAAGTGCGAAAACAACGTAAATCAATGGGTGGAAACTTTATAACCATTGAAAAAATGGCGAAAAATTTTGGCCAATGGGCGAAAGATGTGAAAATTTTAACCGCTAGTTTTAAAGCAGATTTTCCTGTGAAAAAGCAGATAACGTGGTTTTCGCGAAATTTCCTGCGGGAACACGGCGACAAGTTTTTGCCATCCCTAGTCACTAGTTATTAATTCACTTGAAGCAAGGCTGGGTAAACTGAGGCATTCCAGATATCCAGGACTACAATTCCCATCATACCATACTCTAAATCAATAGTAGCCAACATTGGTCCTCAATAGGTACCAACAGTGCCTGTTTTCAGGATACCCCAGGTGGAGCACAGGTAGACTAAATAGTAGCTCATTCACTTTTATTGGCCATCTGTCCTCATTCAGGATGTTAATTTTCCTGTCACATTGATGCTTCCACCTAAGCAGATCTGCTGATTTACAGAAGTGCAAAATATCTGTGATTTGTTTTTGCTGGTCAGTTTGGTGGACCTGTTGGGGGAAAAAATGTGAAAAAAGTTAATAGGTGTACATGACTCTGGAAGGGGAGGGAGTGAAGTAAGTGGGGTGTGGGCACAAAGGAAAGCAAGAGGTGATGGGGAACAAGCAGGAGCTAAGGTAAGAAGTGAGCAGGGGGACAAGGGATGGGACTGGGAGGAGGCAATGAAGGAGACAAAAAAAGGGGCCATATGGAGAGGGTAGAGCTAAAAGGAGAGTGGGCACAAACATGAGCAGGATGGATTGGGCCACAAAGGAATCTGGGCCAGGATGCAAAGTGAGAAGAGCAGGAGCATGGAAGAGAGGAGGGAGATGCTGAGAATGAGGTCTAAGTGATGGAGAGAGGAGGGAAGGGAAAACCCGGATAACGACTAGCTGACTTTTGATAAGTGAAAAACACCCCTCCCCCCAATGGGTATCACATGATCAGATTTCAAAAGAATCCTAAAACAAAATGGCTGTTTCATAAGACGTGAGATGAGTCTTATGAAACAGCCTGTTTACAAAAACAAAACCTAAAAAAAATCAGTTTGCTGATCCTACTGCTGATCTAGCAGAGTCTGTACTGTATAGCCCCACTGATAAGCTAGGCAGGAAACAGATTTTCATTTTTTTTTATAGCAAAAAGGCTGTAATTAACCAGTAACTATGAAAATAAATTGTGCCCCATACACAAGGATTTCTGATTGTGATCCACATAGGGCCGGATTTATAATTAGGCAGAGTAGGCATCTGCCTACAGGCACACCCAACAGAGGGGCGCCTGTCACTGGGATCATGTTATGTGTGTTTAGTCACCTCCCCCGCCTGGCGCCTTGAAGACAGGTCTGTGCCTTCTTCTGCATAGACCTGTAGCTGCTGAGCTCCTTAGTCGGCTCTTTAGTAATACAGAGCGCTGGGAGATGACATTATCTCCCAGACCTCTCCATTACTAAAGAGAAGACAGTGCGGGAGCTCCAGCATCTACAGTTGGATGCTGCCGCTGGACCATCAGGGAAGAGGTAGGAAATGGACACTGGGGCAATATGAGGGTGCAATGTGAGTGTAATATGGAGATGATGGGGGCAATATGAGGGCAATATGGAGCTGATGGGGGCAATATGGAGCTGATGGGGGGCAATGTGAGGGTAATGTGGAGCTGATGGGGGCAATGTGGAGCTGATGGGGGCAATGTGAGGGCAATATGGAGATGGGAGGGTAATGTGGAGATTCGGAGCATTGTGGAGATGGCCATGGGGGGGGGGTGCTTCAGATGTCTGTGCCTACAGGCTCCTGAGATGTAAATCCGACCCTGCACAACTGAATAAAGTGTGTGCTTGTTTTAATAATTATGTGTATTAGAAGCCTTGACTCCTCCTCAACAGATTACCCCGTCCAGAGTTTTAATGGACGAAAGAAAGTGGTGTTCAGCAGTGTGTCTTGGATGGGAGGGAAGAACCCGTTTCTAGGCATTGCTTATCTAGTGTCTGGATCCTTATGCACCATGTTTGCTATTATAATGCTCATTGTGTTTCTAAAGTTTCAGGGAAAAAATGATGATGAAATCTAGGATAAAACCTTTAGGAACTGTCAACTCGCTCTACCATACGTTCAGTCCTTCTGATTTTATTTAACCTCTTGGATGCTAGAGATGTCTTCTCCAGTACATTTCTTTGCCATGTATTGAAAACATCTCAAGTAGATAAAGTAACACTTCAGTGCTGATCACTTTAAACAACATTGTATAAATATTTTTATCTTATTACTTTACTCTATTTTGGGGCTTCATACGGCTTTGTATGGCTGCAGGTATTCAACTCATTGTAATGTGTTGGACACATCTCTGGCACTTCAAGGGTTAACTGAGCATTCATTTTTCTCTTTTCTACTTTAAAAAAAAAAAAAAAATAAATAGTACCTTTCGTGCTGAGTAAAACGAAGGCACACTAGCCACTGGGAGTTTTTTATTACGAAGTTAAGGACCAGCTTTGCATTGCATGCCCCCTCTGGTTCTTAAAAAGGAACTTTGCCCTAGAAATAAGTCACTCGTAATTTAGCACATTTAATTAGTGTGTGTATGTAATATATATAATGCATTATATTTGCAGTCTCCTGTATGTAGTGAACCTGAATAACTAGCTATAATGGATTCTAGCTTTTATCAGTTTAAACAAACTGAAACTTGAATTAATTTCCAATGATTAAAGTAATCAAATGTAAACAGAAGTAACTTCTGTTTGGAGGACACCTACCTAGGTAAGTCCCTCTGATTTGATAAACTAAGATCTACTTATTCTTAGGGTATAAAAGCTAAACTGCTATGTTCTACTGCTGCCAGCAGTTGGAGCTTTCAAATGAAGAAAAATACCTTAGTGGGAGCACCCTTATTTTTACTCAGATATTCCCTATAACACATCCTTTTTTTTTTTTTTTTTTTTTTCTTCTTCTTCTTCTTCTTCTTCCTCAGTAATAATAAATGTTTACAACTCTCAATGCCTTGAATGGCAGAGGACTCTACCGTACTGCTAAGAAATGCTTTGGTGACGTCTCTGGGATTCAAGGGATTAACACTCTGAGTGCCAGAGGGGTATGCAATGCGTTGATCACCCTTCTGGCACTCAAAGGGTTAAATATAAAATTGATTGCCAGATTTATTTTTTCTACAAAGATTGTGTATGGAAATCAGAATATTTTCTAACAGGTGAAATTTGTGACTTTGTTCTTGAGTTTAGTAGAATTGTTTATAGAATTAAAAATAAGGCATCAGAAAATGTATACAGTTTCTGAAAGGGGATACACTGGTTTTATGAAATATTGGCAGATCTCTCTGATGACTGATGTAACATGACTGCTGTAGGCTCAGGGCCAGATTTCCAGTCAGGCAGAGTAGGCAACTGCTAAGAGCAGCAAACTTTGAGGGACCTTTAATCAGTGCTGGCCACACCCACAACCTGAGTTTTTTTTTTTTTTTTTTTTTTGTGTGTGTGTGTGTGTGTATCCAGAGCAATCTCAACGCCCCTGCACCAATCAAAAGCTCCTGATGTATCTTGGTTGGTTTATATGCCAGTTTTATATACTCCTTTTGCTGGCTAAAGTGTTGGAGACCTCTCAAGCATTCAAGAAGATCTAGACCACTAACAGGCCAAGATTTAGGAATTTTCCTTCTAGAACACAAGTGTGTTGATCAGAGACTCATTCATATTAATTAACTCTCCTGAGCTCTTAAAAGGAAATTCTCAAATCCTGGCCTGTTAGTAGCCACTGAGGGCACGGGTTGAGAACCACTGATCTAGACTTTTAGAAAGGACTGGGATGGGGTTCAGTCATGTGAAGAATGTAGTAATGTATGGGGCTAAGGCTACTGCTGTTGCCTTGCCTAGGGGTGCATGAGTTGTATATCCAGCCCAGAGTTGGATTCTAGGATCTGAAATGAGTTTAACAGAGACATTTTGAAAGTATGGTTAATCTAACTTCATTCAAAACAAAGCTTGATGTGTACCGCAATGTTTCCACAGCCACCTTCACCAGCTTGGCTGGATGACTTTGGTGGCGCAGTGAGGACTTCGGGACCATATTCATTGAGCTAAATAGGTGAAAATCTCGCGGAAATGAGCTGCACAATTGGGGGGGGGGGTATTAAAACTTGCATTGGTTTAAATTGAGCTTTTAAACCTTTGAATGCTAATTTGCCCCTATGGTGCAGTTGGTTTGCTCCAAAATCGCACCTCCTCAGCTTGATAAATAAGGCCCTTCCTTGATGAAATGTTGCCAGATGGAGGACAAAAGTTGCTTGCTACACGCTTCCTGTGTTTCGAATCAGCAGTGGAGCGCAGGAGAGGGAGGCAAGGCTGAAATTTCAAGGGTGGTTGTGACAGTTCTATCAGAAACTGCTGTAAGTCCCCTAACACAGAGGTGAGCAAACTGTGGGGCTGGCCCTGGGAGAGGTGTGGGGGGGGGTATAAAAGACTGGCTGGGGGCTTACAGTCTGAGACTCTACAGACTGGCCTAAAAAAAAGTCTGCAGATGTCACATGTATGTATGTATGTATATATACACAGGGGTGCCAAAAGATGACGACAGTGAAAGGTGTGTGTGTGTGGGACGGAGCACAGTCTTATGTTCGACCAGCCCGGCTCTAACACATCAATGTTGATTTATCACAAAAAAAATTCTAGAATAATTAATTTCACCTTATGTACAAAACCAAAGTGGAGTAATTCTGGGGTAAATCAACTGCACTCTAAATGTACAAATACAAATTCTCAAATTTCCATTGCTTTAAATGGGATTTCAATACATTACATGCTAGACAGATCCCCCGTGCATTGCTTTGCAATTTGTTGGAGACCTCTCTGGTTTTCAAGGTGTTAAAAACCCAAATTAAATCAGTGATTTTTTTTTTTTTTTTCCTGTCGCCCCACAATGCTCTTAGTTTGCCCCAGAATTGTCCCACTTTGCATTTATATATAAGGCCTGCTGGTTTTTCTTTCTGAGCATATAACATTTGAAAATGTAAGTAAATGTGTTTGGTTTGCTTCCTGATGTTTACAGGTGGATGAATAAAATATATATTTTTATTGAATTTTATTGAAAATGTTTTGAGATGACTTGACCTAAATATTGCAGGTACTTAAAGGGATAGTAATACATCATTTTAACTTTTTATTTTATTTTGTAGGCATTAAAAAAAAACATGAACGATATAAGTCTTATCTCTTAAACCTTTATGGTTTAAGAGATATTCACAAGCAAAGTTTCCCCCTCCCGCCCCTTTTACCTAGTGTAAGCCGTCTCTTCTCAGATGTGAATCTAGTTGTAAGACCAGACAGATAACAGCAGGGGACAATCTTCTTACAGAGAAAACAATGAAAGCCCTCCCCCCCCCCCTTGACAAGTTTTTCAGCTTTTTCCCTTATCTTAATTGAAGATTGTCCCTCTCTGCAGTCTACCTGGGCACCTCCCTTCTGATCTGACTGAACGGGGGGGGGGGGGGGATACTTTGCTTGTGAATATCTCTTAAACCATAAAGGTTTGAGAGATAACTTATATCGTTCTTCATGTTTTTTGTAATGCCTACAAAATAATATAAAGATAAAATGAAGTATTACTATCCCTTTAACACTTTTAAGGACTACAGGAGCATGCAATGTATTGCACACCCCTCCAGTCATTAAAGGGTCATATAACAGCAGTATCCATATTCCTGACATACAACCCAGTCATACATCGCACATAGTAGAGGCAGGAGCCCCATGTACGTACATATACATTACTGTATTTTATAGTTTGAAGAATAGCTTATTAAAGTACAATTTAAAGAAAATAAACAGGATATGGTGTGTTTACTGAACTGTGCCAGCAAGAATTTTACCTAAATCTCCTGTCTAGACGGGAATCTTGATTTGCCTGAAAGTGTAGATATGGATTTCCTCATTATAAAAGGTGTTTTTCTTGATCTGTAGCAATTTTATTTAAAGTGGACTGCCTGAGCCCAGGGAAATTGAACACAAAGTAAATCCAGAATGCTTCCCTTTTAAAAGGAACACTATGAATCAACTGTGTATGTGGATTGGTTCCCCCAAATTAACCTATTATTAGTACTGTATATCTTGTTCATGAAGGAAGACGTGTTTTTGCAGTACTTTAGGATGCCAAATTCCTGACACCGAATTTCACTTGGGAAACATTCAGTGGTATGTGTATGTGTATATAGATATATATATAATATATATATATATATATATATATATATATATATATATATATATATATAAATTTTTTTTTTTTTTGGGGGGGGTACAAAACAAAAAAAAAAAAAAACATGGATCTTTTATCCAGGTGGTATTGATATTCTGAAAGTCGCTGGACAAAGGTATCCTTCAGAATAAGACTGTTGCAGTTATGCAGTCCTTGCACGTGGTGCCTTATGCACAAAAAAAAGTGGAGTAATTCAACGGCAAATAAACTGCACTAATTGGACAATTGGAATACACTACAAATTACAACTACCCAGCCTGTTAATGGATCAACTTTATAGTTTAAGGAACTATGTATTCTCTCTCTATCCAGTGGCGTCGCCAGGGGGGGGGCCAGAGGGGGCCAGTGTGCCCCATGTGCCCCCCCCAATTTTGTTCAGTGTTTGTTTTTTTTTAAATATACCTGCTGGATTGCCGCCCTGACTGTCAGTCTGTGGACTGTGTGTCACATCATGGACGCCGCGAGGGAGCGCTTGGTAGCTTAAATCAGCGCTCCCTCGCGGCGTCCATGATGTGACACACCGTCCACAGACTGACAGGGCGGCAATCCAGCAGATCTCCCGGCGGCAGGCTCTCTAGTAATACAGAGCGCTGGGAGATGACATCATCTCCCAGCGCTCTGCATTAGGGAGTACCGCGCGCGGGAGCTTGTTCTGTGTCTGTGGCGGAGGAGGCACAGATTACTTGCCACACCGCTAGACCACCAGGGACTCAAAGTAGGGCATCGTGGAGATGAAGGGGCTTTAAGGGGATGAAGGAAGCATTACGGAGATGAAGGGGGTATTGTGGAGAAGGCAATATGGAGATGAAGGGCGCATTGTGGAAGGGGCATTGTAGAGATGAAGGGGGCATTGTGGAAGGGAGCAGTGTGGAGATGAAGGGGGCATTGTGGAAGGGAGCAATGTGGAGATGAAGGGGACATTGTGGAAGGGGGCATTGGAGATGAAGGGGGCACTGTGGAAGGGAGCAATGTGGAGATAAAGGGGGCATTGTGGAAGGGAGCATTGTGGAGATGAAGGGGGCATTGTGGAGATGAAGGGGCATTGTGGAGATGAAGGGGGCATTGTGGAAGGGAGCAATGTGGAGATGAAGGGAGCATTGTTGAAGGGAGCAATGTGGAGATGAAGGGGGCATTGTGGAAGGGGCATTGGAGATGAAGGGGGCATTGTGGAAGGGGAAATGTGGAGATGAAGGGGGCACTGTGGAAGGGAGCAATGTGGAGATGAAGGGGGCACTGCGGAAGGGAGCAATGTGGAGATAAAGGGGGCATTGTGGAAGGGAGCATTGTGGAGATGAAGGGGGCATTGTGGAGATGAAGGGGGCATTGTGGAAGGGAGCAATGTGGAGATGAAGGGGGCATTGTGGAAGGGAGCAATGTGGAGATGAAGGGGGTATTGTGGAAGGGGTATTGTGGAAGGGGCAATGTGGAGATGAAGGGGGCATTGTGGAGATGAAGGGAGCATTGTGGAAGGGGCAATGTGGAGATGAAGGGGGCATTGTGGAGATATGGGGGGCAATGTGTGTATCCTGTTAAGCTTATTTTTTATTGGTTAAAAGGGAAAAACTGTGGTTAGGCTTGGGCATCATAAAAATATCATCTCTGCACTAACATTGTTAGTTCAGAAATGAGATTATGATTGCTCAGCCCTAACCAAGATGTTTTTTTCCCCTTTTTACTTTTTTAATGGGTGTTTTTTGGGGTGAGGGCAGCATTTTATCCATGGACCCAGGCAGCATAATTCTTTGGGCTGGCCCTGGCTAGAGAGCTGGGGTCTCTGACAGATCTGGCAGAATGGGGCAGTGAAAACAGTAAGTCTCTTGATTTCAACCTTAGAGGCATTTAGGATGATGTGTAAAGTGATGTCTATGGACCAGACCCCACCTACAGTCAGGAGAAAGGGGAAAACATGTTGTTCTCTTGGTGTGATGGATGGTAATACTACATACTTTCAGATAGGGAAAATTCTTTCCGATTGGCTGGCTGAATATTATGGGATGTGTAGGCCGGCGTACAATACAAAAAGGGGGCGCAAAAAGGGAGATAGAAGCAAAAGGAGGGATTAAGAGACAAAAGAGGGAGATAGAGTCAAGAGTGGGAGAATGAGGCAAGAGGAAGAAAGATGGAAGAGTGGGGATCAAGAGTGGAGAAAGACTTTCTCCCACTTGCCTGTTTTTCGTTATTCCATATTTAACTCTTTCTCCCTCTTACCCCTTTATCTTTCTCCCCATTTTGCCTCTTTCTCTCCCCTTTCCTTTTTCTCTTTATCTCCCTCTTTATCCCTTTTGCCTCTTTCTCCCCCTTCTTTCCTCTCTTCCTCCCCTTCTCATTTCAACAAAATGGGTTGGGCTGGGACAGTGGGCCAGAGTAATTGTAGAAATGGGCCACTTGAAGAAATGTGGGACTGGTATCCAGGGCTGGTTGTTATTCCAAGTCTGGCCCTGCTCCCATGTGTATGACTGAATTTTAGGCCTCAGAAAGGAAACTGAGTTTAGCATGGAGCTATTAAACCTACTGAGTTCCACAGGAGTGTCCAGCAGTGTGTTGGGCAAGTACTCTGGCACTCAAAAGGGTTCAGGTTTGAGTGGCGGGATTGAGCAACACAATGCTTCTCAGTGCATTGCATACCCCTCTGACACTCAAGGGGTTAAGTGTATATGACTTCAGAGGTAGTTGAGGGCTATTGTGGAGGGAAAGTGGCTGATGGCTCCTCTGAAATGAGGGTGGCGATTATGGTTATTGCATACTCAGTGGGGAGGTTTGATAAGGGATGGGGCTGACTACCATAACAGGGTCTATAACCGGAAGAGAGGCAGTGTGGTGACTGATGGTTATATGATGGCTGAGGGCTGTGCTGTCGGATTTTTGGTGTTAAGGCCCCATATGGGATGTGGTCTGAGGACATGGATGGGGTGAGGATTGCAAAGGACCTAAAGCAGGTTAAAGTGGTGCAATTCTGGGGCAAACCATCTGCACCATAGGGGTAAATGAAAACCCCCCAAATCTCCACTGATTTAAATGGAGCTTTTTAACCTCTTGAATGCTAGAGCTGTTTCTAATGAATTACATTCAAGGGGTTAAAATCTCCATTTGATCCAAGGGACTGTTTATTGGCCTCTTTTGTGTAGTTGGTTTACTCCAGAATTGCACCACTTCAGCTTGCTGAATTAGTCTTTAGGGTCACCTTATATTCAGGCCTTTTCTTTTTTCCTTCATGAAAATCTCATGTTTGTGTGGGTGGGTGATTGCCTTATATTCAAGCAAATGCAGGACACACCTCTGGCACTTAAAGAGTTCAATTGCTTTAGTTTTTGTGACAAGTATGGACAATACCACATCAAAATATACCCCTCAACATCAAATATAACACATGCCATAACAAAACTCCCTAATAATCAATCGTCCCCCCTGCAACATCAAAAGCCCCCATCAACATAACACATCTTCCTGCAAATAAAGAGCACCCACCACATCAAATCACCCAAGTAGTAGCAATAGAAATCCTTACAACTTAAAACGCCTCATCAAATAAAATGCCCAGTGGGATGGGGATCATTTTATACCAGCTATTTTCTTGCACATATTTCAACCAGTAAGCAGCACTGGTCAAAAGGTGCTATCTCTGTTTTACCCTTCCGCTTTCCTTTCTTCTCCCCTTTGCCCTTTCTCTCGCCACCTTTGCTCTCTCTATTCACCCAGCTGAAATATAGCTCTGTATTGCTCTGGTGGTGGCATAAAAATCTGTATTGCTCTGGTGGTGGTATCTAACTGTAGTGCTCTGGGGGTGGTGTATTGCTCTGGTGGTGGCATATAACTCTGTATTGCTTTGGTAATGGCATCTAACTGTAGTGCTCTGGTTGTGGTGTTTTGCTCTGTACCAGTCTACCAATGTTTTCCATTGCTATGGTGTGCGTACACACATATCCAGTGGCCTGAATATCATTATTTTAGGTGTAAAGGCTTTGTTACTGCTCATTAAATTGGCCCCCCATTTTTTCTTCTGGCCCCATGTGTGCCCCCCCTAAGTAGAAATCCTAGAGTCGCCACTGTCTCTATCTATATCTAATAATAAAAGAAGAATCCTGCTTCTCTACCACACACACCCAGGGGAGGCAGTAAGGAAGAGATATTCAAATCTCCTCCACACTGCCTGTCCTGGTGATACAGGGGGAGCGTGAGTTGCCCCTCCCTCAAGTTCCATCTGAAAGGGGAAAAAAAAAACATGGCCGACTTACCACGCTCAATGTAACATACATGCCCCACTCTCACATCCTCTACTAAATGCCTCATGCCCCACTCTTACCATCTCCACTACATGCCTGCTGCCTGACTCTCACCTCCTCCACTACACAATGAAACAAAAAAACATGACCAACGTGAATGCTTCGCCAGGTCACTATAATGCCTGCTCCTGTATAATTGCTGCCACGGCCGAACACAGTAGCACACAGCTGCTATCACACACTGCTCAGCTGCAGTGCAGGTCTAGTAACGTTACTTCCACTTTACAGTCACAACCCGTAAATTTAACCCTTTGAGTGCTAGAGGAGAAAGCAACACATTCCTTTGCAATGTGTTGCAAACCCCTCTGGCACTCAAAGGGTTAAAGCAAATCCCACTACAAGCTCCGTTCCGCTGCAAGTTTAGGGCTGCTTCCACAGACACTCCTCCTCCGTGTATTTCATTCAGGAAACAAACATACATGTGCCACTGAATTGCACACCGTTACTTGACACCACTCCATGTCTTTATTGTATTTTTTTTTTTTTTTTTTTTTAATCTTTCTTTAGTGAAAAATAAGTAGTACAGAAGACAAAGTAGTATACAAAACAGTAGGATGTTTGAGATAAAACATAAATACAACCATGCAGAATCCACAACATGTAAAAGAGAGCTGTTTGTTCGAGTCCTCTTGAAGGTGACTGGAAACAAAATAGAAGTGAAACAACATATAAAGTTGACATATGCATTCGAAAGTATTGCCAGATAAAAATCAACAACTTGGCCATATGGTGGAATGTCTGCATAGAATTTGAGAGAGCAGAGTACCAGTCTGTGGTGTTGGATATTCTAATCAATAAAACACAGACTTGTGGTCAAAGTACCACATTTGACATTAGAGTTGTGCTATTGAGTCTGGTGAAGGTGATAATTGTTATAAAGGTTGTGGACTTTTAGGTATGAGAAGGTGAAAAGAGTGCAATGTACATGCTAGGGGGCGTGGAAGAGAGGTAGGATAAGGTGGGGAGAGGAGAAATAAAAAAAGGGGAGGGGGTAACCCCTAGGAAGTCAGACTGCCAAAGCTGCTCATTGGTTTGCATGTTTTGTAAGTGAGTGAAATGTCTTGATCGAATGATCATAGATGATGCTCGCTGCCAAGGGTCTGTCATTCGCATACTAGTTCTGCCTGGAAATTGCAGCCTAGGAAAGATAGTATATTCATGAGAGTATATGTAATAACAATGGGAGAGGTCAATTTGCACTGAGCCAGTTACCCCAATCGCATAGTATTGGTAGAGACTGCATGGCATTTTTCCATTTGCAGGAGAGCCTCAACATGTTGAAGCCAATTTTTTGTTGAGGGGATGGAGTTAATCCTCCACAAGGAAGGTATGACTGCCTTGGCCTCACTGAGTATAGGGTAGAGAGTGCATCGCGGGACACACGAATATTGGTCTGTGGTGAAGTTCTGGTAGGAGAATAGAAAGAGGAGGGAGTCTAAGGGGACAGTGATATTTAATTTTTGGTTTACATGATCACGCACTGCCGTCCAATACAGGGTAATGAGAGGGCAGGACCACCAAATGTGGTACAATGATCTGACACTAGAGGAACATCTCCAGCAAAATGTGGATGCAGACAGTGACATCTGGTCAGCTTAAGAGGGGGTGATATACCATCTGGTATATAAATTATAGCAGATTTTAGAAGATCTGGCATACTTGAAGTTAAATCTGAAGATTTTTGACTAAGTTGTCATGTCTAAAGATATTAAGAGGTCCTTTTCCCATAGGGACAAAAAGTAAGGTTTGGGGAGTTTTGTGGAGTCGGAAGGGCATAGGAGAAAGAGGGTGTCTTGTGGTGTCTGAGGATGCAATTGAGGATTTGAAGACTGTAAGGTCCCATGTAACCGAGTCATATATGTTTTCATCCAGTTACATACCTGGAAGAAGGACCACCAGTGAACATGGTAGTGTCCTCCGCAGCTTTGTATGTGGTCCCGGGTCAGTGGAAGTAGAAGGCTGGCCAATGCTTCAAGGGATGCTATACCTACAGTCTCCCAGTCTAGAAAAGCAGACAGTGAAAGTCCTGTTGGAAATTCAGGGTTTCCTATTATGGAGAGCAGCAGTGATTGTTTGGGAGATGGGGAGACTGAGTTGTTACAGTTGTGCCAAGTGGCCAATATGTGGCCCAGAATAGGGTGGTTTTTACATTATGCTGGTACAGAGGATCAGTCTGACCACAGAAGCCGTAGCAGGTCTATTCTACTGTCATGGTTTGTAAGAACACTCAGACAATTTAGTAAGGTAAAATCAGCTTTATTAAGAATAATAAAGTGTTCAAGGTCACCCTTCACATGTCCAGATCCGGACAATACAGTGGCACTTCCCATATCTAACACAGGTCAGGGTACAGGAAAAATAGCAAACAACAACAGAAATAATATATAGGCTGGATCAGACGACAGGAACCAGGAACAAAACCTCAGCAGTACCAAACCTAGGCAGCGGGCCCAACTAGCAGGTAGTAGGAGACTGCAGGGCAGAATCCCTAGAAGGCTAGGGACAGAGTAGCGGCTAGCCGGGATACTGGAGAGTGACCTGGCCTAGAAAATACGGGTGACCGGGGCAACACTGACAGGCAATGGCCAGGCACTAGTCCCAGGAGACTAGGGTAACCTGAGGCAACACTGACAGGCTCTGGCAAGGTACTAGTCACAGGAGACTAGGGTAATCGGAGGCCACACTGACAAGCACTGGCAAGGCACTAGTCTCGGGATTCTAGGGGAACCAAAGGCAACTCTGACAAGCACTGGCAAGGCACTAGTCTCAGGAAGCTAGGGGAACCGAAGGCAACGCTGACAAGCACTGGCAAGGCACTAGTCTCAGGAGGCTAGGGGAACGGAAGGCAACACTGACAAGCACTGGCTAGGCACTAGTCTCAGGAGACTAGGGTAATCACAGGCAACACTGACAAGCACTGGCTAGGCACTAGTCTCAGGAGACTAGGATAACTGGAGGCAACAAATCGGATAGTCAGCCACAGCCAGGGTCGGTACACAGAGCGGTAGTCGGCCAAAGTCAGGGTCGGTACACAGAGCGGTAGTCAGCCACGGCCAGGATCGGTACACAGAGCGGTAGTCAGCCACGGCCAGGATCGGTGCACAGAGCGGTAGTCAGCCACGGCCAGGATCGGTGCACAGAGCGGTAGTCAGCCACGGCCAGGATCGGTACACGGAGCGGTAGTCAGTCACAGCCAGAATCGGTACACGGAGCGGTAGTCACAGCCAGGATCGGTACACTGAGCGTCAGTCAGCAACAGCCAGGATCGGTATACAGAGTGTTAGTCAGCCAGTCCGGTTCAGCAATGGAATCACAGGCAGTGGAGACAGGAGCAAGGTCAGGCAAAACCGGTTCCTACACGGAGCAGGAATCAACAGCACAACAAAAGCCAGATACAGGAACACCACGAAAGGGCGCTAAAGTAATGACAGGATTGAGTTTAAAAAGGCTAACACTGGGCAGGGCAGAACCCAGCGGCCAATAAGAACCCAGCAGGACTAGAGAAGGAAGTAGCAATGTCGTTTAGCACAGAAGATCACGGGCACCGTGATAGTACCCCCCTCTTAAAGACCCCCTCCCCACGGAGGAGGCCTAGGCTTCTGAGGAAACTTGGCGTGGAACCTGCGCAGCAGTAGGAGAGCATGGATGTCCGCATGGTTCACCCATGAACGTTCCTCTGGACCATATCCCTTCCAGTGCACCAAATATTGGATCTGCCCATGGAATCTACATGAATCCAAAATACTCTGCACTTAATACTCGTCATGATCTTGTATGTGAACCGGACCTGGGACCGCAGGGGTGGTGGTATAGCGGTTACACACCAAAGGTTTGAGAAGGGATACATGGAACACGTTATGTATCCTCATGGATGCCGGTAATTCCAAGGCATAGGAAACAGGGTTGACTCTACGGAGTAACCGGAACGGAACCACAAATCAGGGAGCCAATTTATTACATGGAACTTGCAACTTGAGGTTTCTGGAGGACAACCACACCCGGCCCCCACCTGGAATACGGGGGCCAGCAACCTCCTGTTATTGGCATGCCGCTGAAAAGAGTCACGTAGGGAATTCTGGACTTGTGCCAAGTGAAGCGAAGTTGCCTGATATGCTCATCCAGAGCCGGAATCTGCTGTACTTGGAAGGTGTCAGGGAGCAAGTATGGTTGGAACCCATAGTTGATAAGGAAGGGTGAGCTCCCAGAGAGAGTGCACACAGTGCAGTTCCTGGCAAACTCTGCCCACGGCAACAAGTCAGCCCAGTTATCATGATGGTTGGAGATGAAACAACGTAGAAACTGTTCCAATCCCTGACTGGAAGATCAGCGGCTCCATTCGTCTGGGGATGGTATGAGGATGAAAACGACAACTGGATAACAATCTGGTAACAGAATGCCCTCCAGAACCTCAACATGAATTGACTCTCACAATCAGAAACCAGAACCTTGGGAACCCCATGGAGTCAAAATACCTCCCTGGCAAATACTGTGGCCAATACCTTAGCTGAAGGCAATCCAGGGAGCGTCACAAAGTGGGCCATTTTTGAAAATCTGTCAACCACCATGAGTATAACTGTGTAGCCATTGGAAACCGGCAATTCCCCCATGAAATCGATGGACACGTGTGACCATGGATGGTCACCATTGGAAACTGCTTGCAATAACCCCACAGGAAGGTGTCTAGGGGTCTTGGAACGAGCACAGGTGGTACAGGCAGCAGTAAATGCCGCACAGTCGTCTCTCAGCCCAAGCCACCAGAACATCTGGGACAGAGACCAGATCAGTTGATTCTTGCCCACATGACCGGCCACACGGGAGGAATGATATGTCTCCATTAACCTGGCCCGGAATGACTCAGCCACAAAACACTTGCCCATGGGTTTCTCCGGAGGTGCATTGGCCTGCGATGTCAAAATCTCTTCACCCAGAGGGGATGTGATACTGGTGCACAGAGTGGCAAGTATATGATCCAGAGGTATAATCGGAAATGGTGCACTGTCGGATTCTGGATCGAGACCAAACTGTCTGGATAGTGCGTTGGCCATCAAGTTCTTGGTACCGGGTAGGTAAGAGACAAAGTTGAAACGTGACAAAAATAAAGCCCATCTGGCTTGTCTCTGGGACAATCTTTTAGCCTCTGAGAAGTAAGTAAGATTTTTATGATCCGTCAAAATCAATATTGGCGCCCTGGTACCCTCCAGCAGATGGCGCCACTCACATAATGCCAAAATGATCGCCAATAGTTCGCGATCACCAATGTCATAGACACTTTGGGCCTTAGTCATCTTTTTCGAGAAAAATCAGCATGGTCCTAACATCTTGCCAGGCCCCGGTCTTTGGGCCAGCATTGCCCCTACACCTGTCTCTGGGGCGTCAACCTCCAATGTGAATGGCAAACCAGGGATGGGATGAGACTGTACTGGGGCAGTGGAGAATGTGGACTTCAGGGTTTCGAACACCCTTTCTGCTTCCGGAGACCACAGAGAAGCGTTAGCACCTTTATGGGTCATGTCTGTGAGCGGTTTCACAATCATGGAATAATCACAAATTAATTTCCTATAGTAATTCGCAAACCCCAAGAACCGCTGTAGGGGTTTGGGGCCCATGGGGAGTGGCCAATGTAATACTGCAGAGAGTTTGTCCTGGTCCATAGCAAAGACCTCATTCGAAATGACATAGCCAAGGAATGACACCCTGGACTTTTGAAAGCCACACTTTTCGAGTTTGCAGAATAATTTGTTCTACCTCAGCCTCTGCAAAACCGCTGTGACATGTTTGCGGTGTGTTTCCAAGTCAGGAGAATAAATCAAAATATTGTCCAGGTATACCAGTACAAAGGACTTTAACATGTCCCTGAGAACATAATTTATAAATTCTTGGAACACCGCCGGGGCATTGCATAGCCCGAAGGGCATTACTAAATACTCGTAGTGACCCATCCGAGTACTGAAAGCAGATTTCCACTCATCACCTTCTTTGATCCGTACCAGGTTATACGCTGCCCTTAGATCCAGTTTCGTAAAAATGGATGCCCCTTTTAGTCAATCGAATAATTAGGTGATGAGTGGAATCAGGTATGCGTTTTTAAACATTATCTTGTTGAGACCCCTATAATCTATACAGGGTCTAAAGTTCTCCGTCTTTCTTTTTGAAGAAAAAGAATCCAGCCCCCACGGGTGAGGAAGATTTGCGGATTATCCCACGGGCCAGGGTGTCAGCAATATATTCCACCATGGCTTGATTCTCCTCACAGGACAATGGGTAGGTTCTGCCCCTAGGAGGCATGGAGCCAGGCACAATATCAATAGCACAATCATAGGGACGATGCAACGGCAAAGTGCTAGCCTCTCCCTTACTGAACACATCGCTGAAAGACTGGTATTCAGGTGGTAAGGAGGGAGAGATACACACAATCTTAGTAGGCTGCCTCAAATAATGAGCCATGCAATAATCGGACCAGGCCAAGATCTCGCAGGACCTCCAGTCCATTCTGGGATTATGAGTATGCAGCCATGGGAAACCCAGTATGACTGCATAGTGGGGAGACTGAATTATCTGAAACTTCAAAGTCTCCTTGTGGAGCGCTCCGATACAGACCAGCAATGGACATGTCTCCTGAGTTACCTGGGGAGGTACCAATGGTCTTCCAGCAATGGCCTCAATGTCCAGCAGGGACTCTCTATCAACCAAGGGAATGTAATGCAGAACAGCGAATTCCATGTCCATGAAATAGCCGGCTGCGCCGGAATCGATCAGGGCAGGAGTGGTAAAGGACGAGGCAGCCCATGAAGCTACTACATTCACTACGGGTTTAAGTAGTGTGCCCTCTGGTGACCGGTATAAGCCACCTAGGACCTGTCCCCCACTGGACCCTAGGTGCGCTCGTTTCCCGGCCGCACGGGACATGTCTTTAACAGGTGACCTGCCTTCCCACAGTACAGACACAGGCCCTGTCTGCGGTGAAAGGACCGTTCCTCCTTAGATGAGCGTGTAAAACCCAGCTGCATCGGTTCATTGCTTCCGCTTCTGGAACCAGGAGGTATGGGAGGAGAGGGAGGCAAGGGTGGGAAACCAGAACTGGTCGATGACCCAGTCGCTGGTTTCTCTCCCTTATACGGGAATCAATCAGGGTAGCATAATCGATAAATTTATATAGTTCCACAGGCAAATCTCGAGCTGAAATCTCGTCCTTTATTTTATCATGAAGACCTTGCGAGAAGGCTGCCACAAGTGCCTCTTCGTTCCAACCTACCTCTGCTGCAAGCGTATGGAATTCGATGGCATAGTCAGCAACCGTATGTGTGCCCTGTTGGATTCTCATAAGACGTTTAGCAGCAGAGGTGGTGCGCCCGTGAACCTCGAATACACTGCGGAAGGCCCTTACAAACTCGGCAAAGTTTGTGGTAATTGTTTTAGCCGTCTCCCAAATTGGATTTGCCCAGGCTAGAACTCTACCTGTCAACAAGGATATCATGAATCCCACCTTGCTCCTTTCGTTCGAAAAGGCTTGTAGTACTAGTTCCAGAAAGATTTCTAGTTGGTTCAAAAACCCACGGCATAGAGTGGGCTCCCCGTCATATCTTAGTGGAAGAGGAGCTGTTGTGGACAACCCTCTACTGGAAAGACCCAGAGTCGGAGCCTGTGCCATTGGTGCCTGGACTGGGGTGGCCACCAAAGGCTGTACAGATTTTTCAAGGTATTATCACGGTGCCCGTGCTTTCCTGTCACTCTCTGTGCTGGAGCTCGTCCATTGGAGGAAGCTGATTGGCCCGCCCAGGTTGTTCCTTTACATTGTGCGTCATGGCACCTGTCAGGTGCCCTTTCATGGTGTTCCTGTGCCTGCGCTATTTTGCTGTGTTGCTGGATTCCTGTGTACCAACCCGGCTCGTCTGACTTCTCTACGTTCCTGCTCCGTGATTGACCCGGTTCTGGCTGACGATCCTGCTCCGCGATTGACCCGGTTCTGGCTGACGATCCTGCTCTGCGATTGGCCCAGTTTTGGCTGACGTTCCTGCTCCGCAATTGACCCGGTTCTGGCTGACGTTCTTGCTCCGCGATTGACCCGGTTCCGGCTGACTACCCTGCTCCGTGATCAACAGATACTGGCTGACGTTCCTGCTTCGTGATTCCTCCAGTCTGTGTTCCTCTTCCGCTTGGCGACATTGTGAGCCTGCTCGCAGCTAGCACTAACTGTTCTCACTTTCGAATCTGTGGCCTCCGCTTCTGAGCCTGTTGGTTTCCTCCGTTACTGAGCCGAGAGATTACTGCTGAGCCGTCCTTTGTGTCAGTGCCTGGCACTGCTGTGCCGGTTGCGTCCGTTAATACCGAGCCGTTGCTTTCGCCTGCCAAGCTTGTTGCCTCCATTACTGAGCCTCTCTTACACTGATTGAGCATTCCCCGGTATACCGAGCCTAGCTATCATTGCAGAGTCTTTATCTGTGTGCTGCCGTTATCCATTGCATTGAGCCGCGTGGTGCAAAGGGCATTCCTATACTCTGGCAGTGTAAGCTCTGTGTCAGCACCGGAAGGGTGCTTGGCTCCGGTTCTATTCGCTCACTGTGTATGTGTCCATCCATCCGCACTCATCTGTGCGCGGCTCAATAGTCAGCTTGGGCAGTGCTTCCTTCATTTCAGCACCTAAGGGGTCCCTTTGGCATTCGCAGTGTATACTACTACCGCACCAGGGGTGCTCCCTATTCTGGCTCCTTGGGCTCAGGCAGTATCTCTCTGCGTGGCTCACCCCTGTAGGGGCATTGGCTCTTATAACAGTTGGTTACCCAATACCCATGGGCATCTCCAGACCGAGATCTGGCCGTGATTCAGTTGGTCGCTCTGCTTGAGCTAGCTGCTACATCTTCTCCTGGGACTGTTGTATACCGGGCGTTGGCTAATCACCATCACAGAGACTGACTACAGCTTGGGTATTAACCCTATATTGTGCTTGCCATACTGTTCCTGCTCTTGTTATATCAAGCCTGTATTCCCTTAGCATTGTATTACCGATTCTGGCCCTTAGGGGCGCTGTTTCTCATTTTTTATTTTTTAATAAAACTGTGTTTTATCTCTAACTCTGTCTGAGTGTCAGAAAACCGTAACAGGTATGCAGTACACTCCAAAATAGTCTTTATAGCTAGGGACAACTGGTTCAGTTGTTGCTCTTGTGCGTCCATTTTCCAAAGGAGATTTTGAGAGCTATCTTCACCAGCATTGTCTGAGGTCATGGCCCTTTCGTATTGTCACGGTTTGTAAGAACACCCAAACAAGTTAGTGAGGTAAAATCAGCTTTATTAAGAATAATAAAGTGCACAAGGTCACCCTTCACAGGTCCAGATCCGGATAGTACAGTGGCACTTCCCATATCTGACACAGGTCAGGGTACAGGAAAATAGCAAACAACACCAGAAATAATGTATAGGCTGGATCAGACGACAGGAACCAGGAACAAAATCTCAGCAGTTCCAAACCTAGGCAGAGGGCCCAACTAGCAGATGGTAGGTGACTGCAGGGCAGAATCCCTAGAAGGCTAGGGATAGAGTAGCGGCTAGCTGGGACACTGGAGAGTGACCTGGCCTAGAAAACACGGGTGACCGGGGCAACCCTGATGGGCAATGGACAGGCACTAGTCTCAGGAGACTAGGATAACTGGAGTCCACACTGACAAGCACAGGTAAGGCACTAGTCTCAAGAGACTAGGGGAACCGAAGGCAACGCTGACGAGCACTGGCAAGGCACTAGTCTCAGGAGACTAGGGAACGGAAGGCAACACTGACCAGCACTGTCATGGCACTAGTCTCAGGAGACTAGGGGAACTGAAGGCAACGCTGACTAGCACTGGCAAGGCACTAGTCAACGGAATGCAACACTGACAAGCACTGGCTAGGCACTAGTCTCAGGAGAGAACAAATTGGATAGTCAGCCACAGCCAGGATCGGTACACAGAGCGGTAGTCAGTCACAGTCAGGATCGGTACACGGAGCGCAGTCAGCCACAGCCAGGATCGGTACACGGAGCGGAGTCAGCCAAGCCGAGATCGGAACACAGAGCGTTAGTCAGCTAGTCCGGGTCAGCAGCGGAGACAGGAGCAAGGTCAGGCAAAACTGGGTCATACACGGAGCAGGAATCAACAGCACAACAAACTCCAGATACAGGAACACCATGACAGGGCTCCAAAGTAATGACAGGACTGAGTTTAAAAAGTCTAACACTGGGTGGGGCAGAACCCAGAGGCCAATAAGAACCCAGCAGGACTAGAGCAGGAAGTAGCAATGTCGCCTAGCAGAGAAGATCACGGGCACCGTGATATCTACCAAGGCAGTCAACAAGAGTGGACATCCACCACTTTGTTTTCTATATGGTAAAATAAAAAAGTTTAGATGGTGCAGAAGCTTGATAGTATTTTGGAATATCAGGTAGCTCTAGGGCACCCTGTGCTATGGGACTGGTGAGTATGGAATGGCAAAGTCTTGGTCTTTTCCTCACCCAAATGAAAGATTCTGACTGGATCTTATTAATCATAGCCCTCTGGAAGTGCATGGGTATGATATTAAAGATGTATAGAATTTTTGGTAGAATCCCCATTTTAATGATGCTTATCCTACCCATCCATGAGGTCACGATCGGCATCCATCGCTTCATGTCTGACTGCATAGATTCCATGAGGGGGATCATGTTAATTTGTGGAATGTCTGTAAGACAGGGGGATATATGAATGCCCAGGAAAGTAATGAAAGAGTCAGCACATTTAAAAGGGAATGTCTTCTGGAGTCTACTGAGGATTTCTGATTTTAAGTTGACTGTTGCTCCCAAAAGTCTGGAGTATGTGTTTAGGACTTGTGGAAGAGAAGTGTCTGGTTTAGTGATGGTTAACAGGACATCAGTGAAGGACATGACTTTATGCAGTGTTTGACCAGATTGGATTGCGTGGATAGTAGCATCGTACTGTATAGTCTATAGTAAAGGTACTAGGGTTAAGTTAAAAAGGACTGAGAGGGGACATCCCTGTCTAGTGCCGTTGTGAATTTTGAACGAGTCAGAGGGAATCCTGGTTAATGGAACTTACTCTGAGGGGGAGTAATATAAGCTCATTATGCACCCTACCAAAGAGGGACCTAAACCAGCATTAGAGAAGATCGCCTGTAGGTATTTCCAATTTTACCTGGTCAAAAGCCTTCTCCACGTCAGTACTAAGCAAGATAGTCGGTATATTTTGTTTAACTGCTATGGCACGCTTGGTGACCCGGAACAAATCCTTCTTGGTTTGAGTGTATTAGGAGGGCCAGGTGTGGTCATAATCTGTTGCCTATAACTTTGGCAAAGATTTTTACGTCCATATTAAGCAGGGAAATTGGGTGAAAGTTACTACACATATTAGCATCCTTCCCGGGTTTAGGGAGGACCACTATGTGTGCCTCCAACGGGAACCGGTGACCTCCATGGACCTCGTTAAATGCATGAGTCATATGGGGGGGGGGGGGCAGGGAGTTGATTAAATATGCGGAAAAAGGAGCAGAGTATCCATCAGGACCCGGACTCTTCCCCATTGGAAGTGCTCTGATGACGCTTGTGTTCCACATTTATCATCATTTAAAGGGATAAAAATGGATCATTTAACTATATATTTAATATTGTAGATATTAAAAAAAATATATATAAGTAATATACCAGTTTGATCTCTCAAAAATGTATATAGTTTGAGAGATCTATATACGATTACAAAGTTTCTCCCCTTTCACAGACGTCAGGCTCTAGCTTACAGCAGGAGATCCTGGTCCCCGGAACTAGCCAGCGGCTCTTCAACAGAGCCATAATAGCGCAATCTAAAAACAAATACTTGACTGGAATAGTCTACAAAATGTGCCTGGTTTGCAAGCCAGGCATACTTTGTAGACCATTCCAATTAAGTATTTTTAGGTTGCACTATTTCAGCTCTGCTGAAGAGCCGTCGGTCGGTCCTGGGACCAGGATCTCCTGCTGTAAGCTAGAGCCTGACATCTGTGAAAGGGGAGGGGGGGACTTTGTAATCTTATCTCTCTAACTAACTGTGCTCATAGTGACTTGAGACCAGCATAGGATGTGTTGGGGATTTGAAGTGTGTTTCTTGTAGGAACACTATATCCACTTTGATCCTCCCATAATCCCTCATTAAGTGTGATATTTTTTCAGTTGTGTTTATGCCCTTGGCATTGAGTGACATTACTTTAATGTTATACATGTGTTTGGATAGACACTTGCAACATTTATCGGCTCTGGCGCACTGGACTCCCAGGGAGATGAAAATACGAATGAGGAGTAACAAAGGAAGGGTGTGGAGTGAAGGAGAAAGGTAAGGCACTCAGCAAGTACCGTGAAAAAAACAGTCAAAAGTAGGAAGCAAAACATTGTAGAGGAGAGAAGTGAGTATGACCTGGATGAGTGGAAGTCTTGGGGTGCATGATATAGAAGGTAAGTGTATAGCAGTGTGGTATTTGTGGGTGCACCGTGAGATAATCTGGACTCAATAGCGAGAGAGAGAGATTGGGGAATAGATGTTGAGCCAAGGACCTAAGGGATCATATGTGGTAACCAAGATGTGTTACTGGCTGGGTGGGAGTCTGTTCACTAACAGGGAGGTGGGGAGGGAGTTAGAATAGGGTTGATGATAGGTTGCACTGGGGAAATCTCCTATTAAGACATTTCTGTTGCGTATTATGAACCCTGACCTTTGGATAACACCATTTGCCAGACTGGAACCTGCATTTGGGGAACCCTCTCACTCAAGGGTTTATGACATGTTGTGGTAAGATGTGTGTTACTGGATAGTGTGGTTAGAAAGTGTTCTCAGGGGTCTAGCAGAGCCTGGTGTCCGGTATCCTGACTTTGACCCCCACCCCATTCCCTCTGTACACAATAAGGATAAGAAAACCAGGTAATTTAAATTTCTTTAAATCAAACCATAATAAAGTAGATTCATAACTAGGTAAGTAGCGGTTGTGGGCCTTAAGGGGCAGGGTAATCCTGCCATAATAGGAGGATTGCATACAAATATCAGAACATTGTACAGTTGGCTAGGATATTGGACCCAGAGCAAATAGAGTAATTAAGCTTTAATTACCCCTAGAAGGGCATCACTACCCACTTGAACTGAGCTTCCACTCTAATCGTTTGTACACATCTGCTGAAGAGCCAGTAAAGGAAGTGACACCTTGTTGGACACAATTGTTGCATAAATATAACCCTGCCAGCGAAGCTATGCCCCAAAGTCAATTCCTCCAGTTTGAGGATTATATGAAAAACCCATTGGGAAGTATATGGAGAATATATGTGACTCTTGTATGCTTAGAGCATATCGTCTCCTACTACCCACATGTGTAATTCAGGTGTAAGATGGCGGGCCTAAGAATAGACCAATAATACAGGCGAGGAATGAAATGTGGGGTTGTTGTGTCCAAGCATTTTTAAGAGCAAACCTATGAGATCCTATAGGGGCCAGCTTCACTCGCAAGGTATGAACATAGCTAGATTCCACAATACATTTCCGAAAACAACTGGATTATTACAGGTCTGATATTTCAAGGCTGGATGAGGTGCAACCAAAATGGCGATTAGTCAATAAGTATTGTAGGGAGTTGTCAAACATTACCCCCACCACCCCACAACCCAGGGAAGAATAAAAAGTATGTTATGTATTGGGCCCTGGTGGCAGTAATCTGGCACACGAAATAGGAGACCAAACCGGGAGGTGGGACTATGTGCAGGAGGAAGAATGAGTACTCTGGGCAGGTGTGATCCTTGTCGGCACCTAACTGGAAGAGAAGTAGGTGGTTTCAGGTCCATGTAGCCACCTCTGGTGCCTGTTGTTGAGGGACTTCAAAAGCTATCAATCTGCGCTGCGTGGATCTCTGTGCATGGGAACCACTCTTGTTGTTTCTGCGACTTGCTTGATGTCGGAGTGGTTGGTTGAGGCATTGTCTGTGGCATCAAGATACTGTTACGGTTCTCAAGCAAGGCAAGGAGTCAGACGGTATAGTTAAAATCGCTAGACTTGTGCACGGGCAACATTTTCGATTTAATTCAAATTCTGACACTTTTTTTCTTTTTTAATTCAGAGGATCCTAATTTTGGACCAGCCCTATTCCATTCTGACGACATTCTGATCCATTCCGAATGATTCGGCCAAATTTAACATGGGTTAATGATAGCAGTGCGCCTCCGTGCACGCTGCTATCATTCTTTCCAGACAGGGTGTGCATATAGACAAAGATCCATCCCAAAAACGGATATTATCGTACATTTCCAGTCTGTGCATGTCACCTCTTCTCCAGCATGGGTTGCCGTTCACAATCCAAATTGCACATGTTCGAACATCGACAACCCATTCCTGTCACATTCAATGTAGCATATGGTTGAACATCGACAACCCATGCCTGTCACATCATACTCAACATAAGTGGTCGAACATTGACAAACTAAACATGTGACATTCTATGTTAGAACATGGTTAAAGGTTTCATTTTCTCGTACAGCCTCCTACCCTATTGTCCCTCTTTGGTACCCAAATTCCTCTGTCTCATTTTCCTACCCTGATTTCCCCTGTTATCAGATCAGTCTGTGTATACATTAGTGTTTCATACATTAATCTTGTGCTAAATCGTCAACTCACTTACCCAAAGAGTTGTCAGTAGGTTATGAAGTTAACTACAAAGTGACCAGAATGTCCCACCAGTCACACCACCAGCAACACGTATATACGATCTCTGTATATCCATCTCCCTTCACCACTTTAGGCTGTAATCGTTCAAACACAAACCCCACTTTTCAGTGTTTCATTCTCCTAAGCAATCTTCATTCTGTACTGTCCAAACCCTTAGCCACTTTCACCCTTTGAGTGCCACAGCGGTATACAACACATTGCTTTTCAATGCGTTGGATAACTCTCTGACACACACAGAATTAAGTAATTTGTTCACATGCACCAAGGGCTGGCAAGAGTTCAACCAGTAGGTCGACAACCATGCCCCATGCACCCACTAATTCAAAATAAATTTCCCCCATTTTTGGCCATTTATTTTCCAGTTAGCTCTATGCTCTGCTTGTGTCTTCCTAGCTATCACTGTAAGCAGTAATGTTATGTACAGTATACACTGGAGTTGTATTTGGTTCACCCGGTAGAGTTGTCGCATAGTAGTAGTAAAGTTTGAAAGAAACTGAATGCACCAGGCCTTGAGCACTCAGTTGCCTCCCCGGCATGAACACAGATTGCCATGCATAGTTTGTCGAACAGCACGAACATTAGTCTGTCACAGTCTAACCTGCATAGTTTGTCGAACATAACCCACCCTACATTGTTAGTCGAATACAAATGAAGCGAACATCACCAACCCATGCATGTCCCCACCTACCCTGCACAGCTTGTCGAACAACCCATATCTGTCACTTCCTGCCCCTGCTTAGTTTGCAACATCATGTTGTATCTTCCTCGAATTGTATTTGATATATTGAGATAGCATCGCCCATTCCAGCTCACGCTTTCAAATACTATTGGCCCAAATTTCAAACTCTTAGCATTCCCATTGCTGGTTGGCCAGGTGCCTTATTAGCAATGCAAAAAAGTTAAAGATGACTCTATGACCTGGAAAAAAGTGGGGAGTACCCCCAAACAAGAACCAGCCACCAACAGACACCATCTTGAAGAAGAAGACGGAGTGCAGACCAACAGCAGTAATGGCCAGAAGGAGAGATCTACCCTTCAGCATGGAGGAGAATGAGGCACCAGTGGGGGCACTGCAGGGCAGTTTTTCCCAGCTCTTTGGCCCATTGGCAGCTTCCACTGCATTAGTGGATAGGAGAGAAATGTGGGATACTGTGGTGGAAGCTGTCAATGATGTGGCAGTATCCCCACACACATCAGACAGGTGCAGGAAGCAGGTTTATGTCATGAGAAGGCAGGTGCTGTGGAAAAGGGAGAAGATGGAGGTAGCGCGGTCATCTGGGGCCTCCAGAAGACCTGTTCTATTCCATCATTATGAACAGGTCCTGGATGGCCTCATTGCAGCATCTGAGGCATAAACTGCTCCTGCTTCAGGTGGTGATGAGGATGTTGCTGGTCCATCACATGCTGGACCAGCTCCCATCACCTCTGTAGCAGGACCGGTGGAATCCTCAGATGCTGAAGATGAGCGTGCTCCTGCATTTTCCCCTGCCCCTCCAGCACCTGTCTTCCCTGTCCACATGCCAACTCCTGTTCCTGCTAATGTACTTGCCCATTCTCCATCAGCTGGAGGGAGCGACTCTTCTTCTGGTCTGGTGATTTGCACCAGTTCCGCCAGGAGTAGTGGCAGTAACGTTCCCTCCCTGCATACCTTAGAGTTGGGTACTCCAGCACCAGACATCCCCTCAACTGAGGAGTCAGGGCATAATGGAGTGTTTTCAGGTAAGTAAATGTATTCTGATACATGTGTTCATGTAATGTTGTTAAAGGGATAGTAATAGTTCGTTTTATCTTTATTTTATTTTGTAGGCATTAAAAAAACATGAAGAACAATATAAGTCTTATCTCTCAAACCTTTATGGTTTAAGAGATATTCACAAGCAAAGTACCCCCCCCCCCCGTTCAGCCAGATCAGAAGGGAGGTGCCCAGGTAGATTGCAGAGAGGGACAATCTTCAATTAAGATAAGGAAAAAAGCTGAAAAACTTGTCAAGGGGGGAAGGGCTTTCATTCTTTTCATACAAAGAAGATTGTCCCCTGCTGTTATCTGTCTGGTCTTACAACCAGATTCACATCTGAGAAGAGATGCCTTACACTAGAAAAAAGGGGCGGGAGGGGGAAACATTGCTTGTGAATATCTCTTAAACCATAAAGGTTTGAGAGATAAGACTTATATCATTCTTCATGTTTCTTTAATGCCTACAAAATAAAATAAAGTTAAAACGAAGTATTACTATCCCTTTAAGTTATGTTAACCCTTTTGAGTGCCAGAGGGGTACGGAATGCATTGCATGTGTGTCACGGTTCCCCAGAATAACTCAGGAGTCAGTACGGTACAATTAAAATGCAATTTATTAAAACAACAAATAAGGAAGCACACAGAGGTATATAGCAGGAACAAGAAGAAAGTCACAGCCAGCAAGTGCTACTACCAGTTATAGTATACAGCCAAGGTGGATCACTCTACTAGAGACTAGGCCTAAGCCATTGGTAGTCTCTGCTGGAACCAGGAACAGGAATGGAACAGGAGCAGGAACAGGAACACAAAGTCTTAGTCCGGGGTAGCGAGGAATCTACCAGACTCACTCGTGCAGTCAGAATAGTAGTTGCAGGCATGAGTCAAGTATCTGCTGTCAGTATGGAGGAAGCGGATACTTGACTCACGCCTACAGTCAGTATAAGAGCTAGTCTACCAGAGCCCCAGGTCTGCACCAGATTGGGTGTCTGCTAGGTACAGGGAACAAACAAGAGAATAGTCAGACAGAGTCACAGGTCAGCACCAGATTGGATGGTCAGACAAGCCAGCTCATACACAGAGCCCAAGGTAACAGAACAGCTTTGTACAACAATGCAAGGGCAACTGAGTCCAGAGTCAGTCTGCTCTTTAAACCCCATCACAGGAAGTAGGAAGGAGGAGCCCACAGAAAGCCTAGACTAAAAACAAGACCCTGTGTCATTCTGACGCATCTCATAGCCTTGCTACCATTCTGCTCCATGCTGTGTCATATAACGACCGTGAGCCCAAAAATGATGCATCTCCATGATGCGTCCGTGCACGTCGTCAATCCAGGGACACACAGGCAATACTACCATCCAGCCCGAAGCCATGGACTGTTCCTGACCCCACCAATTGCGCACAAACCCGGGCGATGGAGAGACGCCTGGAACTCAGTAGAAGCGCCAAGACGGAAGATACTTCTCCAGCATTGCCTGGAGCTCGGCGCTGGAAATTAGGTACGCTAACAATGTATTGTGTAACCTTCTGGCAATCATAGGGTTCAATATCTACCACTGAGCAGATAGGTGTGCAATGTATGGTAAAGCACTGCAAATCATACATATCTGCTCTGTGTAACTTAATCCTTTGTAATGCAATGTCCACATGTGTGTACTGTAATGTAGTACTTTGTTATGCAATGTCCATGCGTGTGTATAATGTAATATATACAGTTTGTTATTCAATGTCCATGCGTGTGTGTACTGTAATGCAGTACTTTGTTATGCAATGTATCGGATCTGCAGCCGGTCACTGCCACTGCTCTTGCCAGTGTGAAGGAAGAGGTGGCTGCTGGTAAGTTGTTTTTAAGATGTCTCCCTCAGGTACAAATGTGTTTTTAGTCATGTTAAATTGTTCCATATGTGTATTAGCAACCCCAGCTTGCTTTAGCCATATCTAGTTTATATAAATATTGCATTGTCACAGGGGTGAGCAGCAGCGCATTCCTAAGCTATGTTTTACTCACCTTTCTGGCACTCCAAGGCAAGGAATTTTCCTGGTAGGCCACCTGCACTGGGCTTCCCTGAGGCTGCTTCAAAATCAAGAAGCAATCCATGGCCACGGTCCTGTCACCTTGCGGCCGTGGATTGCTTCTTGATTGCAGGAGCGCTGGCCGCGGCCACAAGGTGACAGGACCACGGGCGGGAGATGTGAAGGGCCCCGCAACATACCTGTAGCAGCTGAGCTCCCTAGTTTGATCTTTAGTAATGTCGAGCGCTGGGAGATGACATCATCTCCCAGCACTTTGCATTACTGAAGAGAAGACCATGCTGGATCAACAGCAGTAAAGAGGTCTGTGCAGAAGGAGGCACAGACCTCTCATGCCACACCACTGGAACACCAGGGAGGTAGGAAATGGACACGGGGGGGCAATGTGGAGACTGGGGGGCAGTGTGGTGACTGAGGGCAATATGAAGATGGGGAAAATGTGGAGACTGAGGGAAATATGGAGATGGGGGTAATGTGTCAGATCCACTGCATACTGTGGGACTTACCATAGCCGTACCCCAGGCAACTCAGGGAGGCTAGCAGAATGAACTAGACAGGAATGGCTGCCTCCAGCGACTTCCTGACAAATTTGGCGTCAGTGGAAGCCTGAAGGTCAAGTCTACAGTGTCTGATAAATGTCAAGACCGATGAGCATGTGGTGGCCTTGCAGATCTCCTCAGGAGAAGCCACAGCCTTCTGTGCCCATGAAGTAGATATAGCCATGGTTGAATGGGCTTTGATACCCTCGGAAAACTAATCAACTCCCTTGGGTTTCACCATCATCTCTATGCTAATGACACTAAAATATATATTTCCTCCCCTGACCTCTCCCCTTCCCTCCTGTCCCGAGTGTCTGTCCGCTGTGTCTTCCTGGATGTCCTCCTGTCAACTCAAACTTAACCTTGGCAAAACCGAACTAATCATCTTCCCTCCCACCACAACCAGCCTTACCCCAGACATTACCCTCACCATCAACAACACTACCATCACACCGACCCCTACAGCTCGCTGTCTGGGGGTCACATTTGACTCTGCCCTATCCTTCCTTCCTCACATCCAGTCACTCTCCAAATCATGCCGCCTCCACCTCCGCAACATCTCTAAAATCAGACCCTTCCTCACACATGACACTACTAAAATTCTAGTCAAAACACTCATCATGCCCCGCCTTGATTACTGTAACTCTTTACTAATTGGCCTTCCTCTCACCCGACTAACCCCACTACAGTCCATAATGAACTCTGCTGCAAGACTAATCTACCTCACTCATTGCTTCTCTGACACCAGACTCCTCTGTCAATCCCTACACTGGCTCCCATTAGCATACAGAATTAAATTCAAAATTCTGGTGCTTACTTATAGAGCCCTCACTAACACCGCACCACATTACATTTCATCTCTCATCTCCACACAATCAGACTCTCCCCCAGCCTTCAGACTCTCCCTGAAAACTCACCTCTTCAGGGAAGCCTATCACCTCCCTCCATAAACAATATCACTAAGAACCACCCCTTGCCTTGACCACTGCACTCAAGAGCACTTCTCACTCCCACCCACTGACTGGCAGGTCAGATGGCAGGAGGCACTTACATCCAATAGCACTTACTCCTCCTGTGTCATACCTACCTTCCTCTAGACTGTAAGCTCTCACGAGCAGGGCCCTCTGATCCTTCTGTTCTCCACACTTGATTGTACTATTTAATACCTCTGTATGTCTACTCCCTACTGTAAAGCGCTGCGGAATTTGGTGGCGCTATATAAATAAAGATTAATTAATTACCCTTGGGGGGTTCCAGCACCACTTATCTATAGACTAGGTGAATGCAATCCCTGATCCACCAGGAAATTGAAGGCTTGGAAGCAGCAAAACCTTTGAATTTCTCAAAATGATGCACAAAAAGGGAGTCCATCTTTGAGATAATTTGCATCCTCTTAAGATAGATCTGGAGACATCGTACTAGGTCTAAATTGTGCAGTCGTTTTTCTTAATCCAAAGTAGGATTGGTACAGAATGAGGGGAGAACTATCTCCTGGTTAAGATGAAACTAGGATACAACCGTTGAACGGAAGGTAGGTTTTGGACGTAAAACCACCTTGTCTTGGTGAAAGATAAGGTACGGAGGAACAGATACCAGGGCCTGAAGTTCACCAACTCTCTGAGCTGAAGTCACTGCCGTTTGCAACACGGTCTTCATGGTAAGGTGCTTCATGGAGATAGTGTCCAGAGGCTCAAAGAAAGGATGGGAAGAGAGCTGTTGAAGGACTAGATTGAGGTCCCATGGTGGAATAGTCTCCCTAATGGTCGGTTTAATTTTCAAGAAAGCCTGCATAAACTTCTTTGTAAGGAAATTTTCTGCAAATGGAGTAGCCATAATTGCTGAGATTGCTGAAAGCTGAACCTTCAGTGAAGCAGGTTTCAAACCTTTTTCAAATCTGGACTGTAAGAAGTCTAATACTCTTGGGGGTGATACAGAGAGTCTATCTAACCCCTGGGAGGTGTGCCACTTATGAAAGACAGACCAAACTCGGCAATATATCTTTGTTGATGAAGGCCGTCTTCCTTGCAGAATAGTATTTATGACCTGAGATGATTAACCCTGGAGACTCAGATTCCTGTTCAGCCTCCAGGCCTTGAGCTGAAAGAAAGCTGGGTTGGGACAGAATACTGGCCCCTGAGACAACAAGTTTGGGATGTCTGGAAGAGGAAATTGGATTGATAACTTTAGTAGCTCCGAATACCACATTTTTTGTGGCCAATCCAGGGCTATGAGAATGATGTTTACTTTGCCTCTTCTTATTTTTCATACAACCTCTGTCAGAAGAGGAATGGGAGGGAATATGTAAGCCAGTTGTAATGACCATGGTATTCTTAGGGCATCCTGACCCCATGCCTGTGTCTCAAACCATCTTGAGAGGTACCTATGGCATTGCCGGTTTTGGACTGTGGCCATGAGGTCCACGGATGGAGACCCTAGAACCGACATAATGGATCTCAAGACCTCCTTGTTTAGGCACCATTCCCCTGGATCCAATTTTCTTCGACTGAGGAAGTCTGCTTAGACATTGAGCAGCCCTGACAGATACAATGCAGTTAATGCCATTAGATGTTTATACGCCCATAGCAGAATCCAGACTGCCAGCCTGTTGAGTTGAGCGCTTCTCATACCCCCTTGATTTAGAAGATACTGTACTGCTGCTACATTGTCTGAGTGGACCAGGACCGCTTGGCCTAAGAGTCTTGACTGGAAGTATCTTAGAGACTTCCATACTGCTAGGAGCTCCAGCACATTTATGTGAAGACTGTTCTCTTGTGAGGACCATGTGCCTTGTACTGTGTTCCCATTCCAGATCCCTCCTCACCCCAATCTGCTGGCATCTGTAGTCATATTGGGTCGCTGAAGGGGCGGCCCCTGGACAGATTCTTGCAGTGAATCCACCAGGAGAGCTCATTTTTGTGGAGAGAGAGACTTGAATCCTCTGAGCGAGGTTGGATAGATTTTGTCAATTAAAGTGATGGAAATTTTCCTGTGTTGACCTGGCATGTGTCCTGGCCCATGGTATGATCTGCTGAGCCGATGAGAGGTGACCAAGGAGCCTGGAGAAGGTTTTTGCCGTGTGTACTGGTCGCTGAAGAAATGACTTCACTTGATCTCATTCGTCCCTGACGTTCCCGAGACAGGGTCGCTATATTGAGTTTGGTATTGAAGAAAATCCTGAGATGGGTGAAGAACACTTTTTTCTTCATTTACGATCCATCCCAGAGTCCTCAACCGGTTGAAGGCAGATGCCTGTTCTTTTTGCTTTTTGTCTTTATGACTCTATTATGAGGAGATCGTCTAGATAAGGTACTATGCATATCCAATGCTTTCTTCTTAATACTGCATTGGCTACAGCCATGGCGACATTCTGTCAGTCTCTGTTTACTGCTGACGCTTATTGGCTGAAGTGACTTTGTCCCGCCCAGTATTTGTCCTTAAATACTGGGCCTTGTCACTCCGGTGCCCTTTCGTGGTGTCTCCGTTACCAGCGATTGTTCCAGTTCTCGTGTGATCTCTGTGTACCTACCCGGACTGTCTGACTACTCTGCTGTATCCGTTCCTGCTCTGTGTACCGACCCGGCCCGGCTGACGTTCCTGCTCTGTGTACCAACCCGGATTGGCTGACGTTCCTGCTCTGTGTACCGACCCGGCCCGGCTGACATTCCTGCTCTGTGTACCGACTCGGATTGGCTGACGTTCCTGCACCGTGTACCGACCTGGCCTGGCTGACGTTCCTGCTCTGTGTACTGACTCGGATTGGCTGACGTTCCTGCCTGTGTACCTGCCAGGTAGGGCTACTACTCCTGTGTATCTCTACTGCCTGCGGTCCCATTCCGGTTCTCGGTTTGGGGTTCTCCTCCGGGCTTCTGTCTCCGGACAGTACCATTGGGCCTTAGTGCCACTCCTGCAGTCTAGTCTCGGTTCAGTCTGTGTCGCGAGGGCGACATTCCGGTATCCTATCCCATCTGTTCACCATGGTACGCTTGACCCTCCTTCCTGCCTATAGCTGAGGTTGGTGTTACATTGGGTGCCTCAGGCTGTGCTTAGGATCAGGCAGTCGACATTGGTCTTAGCGTTAGTTAACCCCTTCAGGATAGATGCCATTATTTCACCGGCTATTCTACCGTGCAGTCTTCGTTGGGCGCCCTCCCGGGCATACTGTCTCAGTCCTCCATTACTGTTAAGGAAGTCCTATTCTACTGTGCAGTCTCCGTTGGGTGCCGTCCCGGGCATACTGTCTCAGTCCTCCATTACTGCTAAGGCAGTCCTTAAGTTGATCCTGGGCCTCCGTTGTCTACTGGGCATTTCTCGCTATTTAAGCACTCCCTGCAGAGTGGGAGTCTTAAGGGCCTCGCACTATTAGGACCTGTCAGCATTCCTGGCCTAATAGTAACCCATTCATTGCTGCCTCGGTTGAGTTTCACACGAAAGTTGCCTGACCAGTGTCAGTATAATGTAATTTCTGTATTGTACATATACTGGACCCGTGTGGGTATGTATCTTGCTGTAACCTGTCCTGTGTCAGTACCATATTGTGTACACATTGCTACTGGACCTGTGAGGGTTATCATTTCTGAGTCTGTTCAATAAAACTGTGTTTTATCTCACCTACTGTGTCTGAGTGTCAAATAAAACCGTTACACACACGAGGAGCTGACTCCAGTCCAAATGGTAGGACTCTGAACTGGTAGTGAGAGTTGAAGATCTGAAATCTCAGGTACTTCCTGTGTGCCTGTCTGATCAGGATGTAATAATAGGCCTCCCTTAAATCTTCGCGAGAGAGAAAGGACTCTGGTTGAATCAGTTTCAAGGCTGAGATTGCTGATTCCATCTTGAAATGTCTTATTATGCTGAGGAACTGATTGAGCTCCTTTAAGTCCAAAATCAGTCTCAATTCGCCATTCAGGTTTGAGACTGAAAAAGAAGCGTTGAACAAAATCCATGGAATCTTTGATTTGTCGGGACTTCTTCGATTACCTTGTTCCTCAGGAGTTCTTGTATGGCTAGTTTCATCTGTGACATCCTGATCTTGTTCATGAATAGAGACACACGGAATCAAGGATGTGGAGGGGCAGTTCAAAACTCCAAGACATACCCTTCCTTCACTGTATCCATCACCCATTTGTCTGGGTAGATCTTGTCCTAGGATAGATGGAAGTATTCCAGTCTGCCCCCAACTGGAAGTAAAGGAAGGGGGCCTGTGACTTCATTAGCTGAACTGTGTCTTGCGCTGGAAATCCTTGCGGTTTCCAAATTTGGATGTCAGAGCTCCACCTTGTTTTCTTTGATCATAACCTCGTCCAGGTCTATATCTCTTAGCTTCACAAAATGACTGACATCTGGCTTGACCACTTCTGGATGGGGAACCTCTGAACCTTCTCTCCTGGGGCAAGAAGGGTCTTTTTCCCACAGATGACTTTTTGATGATCTCTTCCAGTTGATCCCCGAACAGCTTTGCTCCAGTGAAAGGTAATGAGACTAATCGGTTCTTTGATGCTGCATCTTCCTCCCATGATTTTATCCAGATAGTCCTACTCTCTGTTACTGACACCGAAGAAGATTTTGCCAGGAGTCTGATATTGTCTAATGATGTGTCTCACAAATAGTTTACAGCATCTTTTATCGTGCTTAACTCTTTTAAAATTCTGGATCTGGAGACAGATGACTCCACCTTTTCCTCCAGTTCAGTAAGCCAGATCCGTAAGGTGCAGAACACAGAGGCCATGGCAGTGGCTGTCAATGGTAGCAAACTGTCTTGAGTGCGCTGTCTTCTCTTTTTTCCATAGCGTCCTTTAAGGTCGTACCAACTTCCAGTAGAAGAGTTGTTCTCCTGGATGTCTTTGAGATTGCTGCATCAACCTTTGGCGGGGTGATCCAGCCACTTGTATCATCCTCAGAAAAGGGTATACATTAGTTGAAAAGGTCTGGAAGTCGCACACCTTTTCTCTCCTTGTTTTCATTCCTGTTGAATAATTTCCTGTATGGAAATGTATACAGGGATCTGAGGAGAGGCATTTTCGTATCCAATGAAGGCTGTATCTATTATATTAAGATCCTTCTGGGTCTCCGTAAGCCCAAAAGACTTCCTCATGTTTTTCACAAGGGAATCCATCTTGTCTAGAGGGAAAACTTCCAGTTTCCTCAGAGATTCCCCCCTCCTCCCCTGAGGAGGCAGCTGTATCAAGGCCAATAAAACTTTCTTCTTCCTCCTGTAAATGTAATGGTCCCTCATAAGGATCAGATGCTCTAGCTCTCTTTCTGGAGAATTCTTGCATGGATGTGAATGTCTCCTGCATGGAGGACCTCATCCAATTTAAGAAGTCCGAAAACTGAGCAGGCACATCACTACCTGTAACACGTTTTAAGCAGTCAGTACAAATCTTAGCAGGGTCATTGATAGGAATCTTTTGATCACAACCTGCGCAGGGTTTAGTTTTTGCTGCTGGTTTATCTTCTGTAGAGGGTTCTTTAGGCTTAGACCCTTTACCCTCTTTGGGATTAGACATAGTACAGATCAGCAGAACCAGTTTAGGTAGCAACTAACTGTTCCAACAATATCCAACTATGCAAAACAGCTAACAGTAGAGAAGACTGCAGAATATATATATATATATATATATATATATATATATATCTAACACAATATGTACTCACAGTTACCCTGTGGGGACAGTCTGATAGGCTCTTATGTAGCGCCTGCCTCCATTGCTGAAGACGCTGAGTAGCTTTGCGTTCCATCAGTGGAACACCGGCGTGTCACTTCCCGGTTCCACTCGTTTACTGTTACCCAACGTGGTTTAGCCGCAAATCGAACAGACGTAATACAGGGCAGACCACAAGAAGCGTGTCACGTCTGGTTCCCCAGCAAAGCAGAGCCTTTGGATCCTTTACCTGGCCACAGCTTGTAAGCAGAGCCCAGGAACATAATGCAGCCACGGATTAGGCAAGACTGCATGCCAGGTAAAAATAACAAATCTGCTAAAATTCTTGTGTGTGTGGAAGCGAGGCAATCACCTCCGTTCTCCAGCTTGGGTAGGACCAAAATAACTGCAGAGGGGAGGTTTGGAGTACAATTTATAACGTTTTATTGGTCCTACCATCTGGGAGGCGGAGCTAATTGCCCACAGTATGCCGTGGATCGGACACAGAGGAAAAAATGTCCCCGCATTTCATTTTAAAAATCTGGTCACCTTAAGTAATATACACAGCACGAAGCCTGATCTCCAAAAAAGAGGGACAGCAGAGTGGGATAGAGCAATGTGGGTGAGCATCGCCAAAGCTATAACCACTGGCATAACTATTGTGGTCGCCACTGCGACCGGGTCTGTCACTCCACATGGGCCCGGCCAACCCCTGCTGACACCAAGGTACGTATCCTTCCACCCCTCTGCCGCGCATGCATGCACAGCCTGGGAACTCAATGACGCTAGTTCATTGACTGCGCATGCGCAGGACATAGGAACCAGAAGAGCGAGCAAGTAGTAAGTACAGCGCTGCTCTATCAGCCCGATGCCCAACTGAATGGAGTTGGACATTAATGGAGGTACAATAGAGGCAACGTAGAAATGGAAATGTACAGTGGGGGCAATGTAGAAATGGACAATGGGGGCAATATAGAAACAGACAATGGGAGCATTGTGGAAATGGACAGTGGGGGCAATGTGGACAGTGGGGGCAGTATAGAAATGGACATACCTGGGAACTCTCCGGATTTGCCCTGGAGACTCCGGTTCTGACAGAGCTTTACCGGGTCTCTGGGGCAGAGGCTGATTCCTCCGGATGTGGGAAGTTTCTGTTGAAACTCTGCCACATCTGCTTTTTCTCCCGCTGTTCCTCTGTCCCCAGCCTTCTGAGTGACACCTTTAAGCCCCACCCCTTTTAGACACAATTCGTATCATTTTTGTCACCCCCTGCTGAACAGAGGACTCCCCTCCGGGAAGCCCTCAACTGGAAGTTCCCAGGTATGGAAATGGACAGTAGGGGCAGTGTAGACAGTGGGGGTAATTTTAAATGGACAATGGGCGTACAATGTGGAAGTGGACAATGGGGCGTGCAATGTGGTAGCTGACAATGGGGGTATTCTGGAGGTGGAAATTTGTAAGTGGCATTTCTGGGGTGGAGTTGCATGCAACAGAGCCCTGTGGTTACTAGTTACGCCTCTTGTTCTAACACTTCGAAACATGAGAAAAATGTGACATTATCAGCATACCTGGGAACTCTCCGGATTTGCCCCGGAGACTCCGGTTCTGACAGAGCTTTACCGGGTCTCCGGGGCAAAAGCAGATTCCTCCGGATGTGGAAAGTTACTATTGAAACTCTGCCACATCTGCTTTTTCTCCCGTTGTGCCTCTGTCCCCAGCCTTCTGTGTGACACATTTAACCCTCTGAGTGCCAGAGTGGTACGGAATGCAGTGCTTCCGTACCACTCTGGCACTCAAAGGGTTAAATCCCCCCAACACTCGAGTTAAGCCCCGCCTAGGGTGACCACATTTCCCTTCTGCCATTCCGGGACGTGGTCACCCTATTGCCTTACCTTGAGTACCTGGTGGTCTAGCGGCGTGCAAAGTGCTCTGTGCCTCCTCTGGCACAGAGCTGAAGCTCCCACGCGCTGTGCTCAGTAATGCAGAGCGCTGGGAGATGATGTCATCTCCCAGCGCTCTGTATTACTAGAGCGCTTGCCTCCAGATCAGGTAAGTTGCATTGCCGCCGTGGATGTCAGCCTGCAAGCGGCGTCCATGATGTGACACACCGCTTGCAGGCTGACATTCAGGGCGGCTTGGCTTCATTCCGGGACACTTCATTGTCCCGGTTGAAGGGGACCCGGGACGCGGGACATGTCCCTGAAATAAGGGACAGTCCCGGACGTTCCGGGACCCGTGGTCACCCTAGCCCCGCCCCTTTTTGACACGATTAGCGTCATTTTTGTTACCCTTCGGGTAGCCCTCAACTGAAAGTTCCCAGGTATGATTATCAGTAGCCGTTACAAGCAAGAATGAGAACATGATTCCATATCTCCTAAGTGTCCCTCTTTGAGACCCAAATCCCTATTTCCCACCCTGGTGCCCCTCTCTTTATTTAGATCAGACTGTGTGGTGTGAATAGAAGTGTATCACGTTGCTCCACAGCAATAAAACTCACATTTATATACTTTTTAAACCTCAGTATATGTGTTTATAAATGTGTATATCTAAATAGAACACGTTGGTCTTAACTGTAACTCATTTATTCAGTTACACAAAGATGTGTTAATAGGTCATGAAATAACCGAAAAATCTGCAATCAAGCGTCCCCCTTTGGCAATTTGAAATGATGGTACGTATGTGATCCTATAGATGTGTGGAACACTGACCGCAACAAACATATCGTAACTGGCGAGAGTTGCTAACAGGTTATCCAATCCGCATCCTATCCTGTACACCATCTGCAAAAATCCCTCAATAGACAGCTAACGTAATGGGGTAGTCCATAACGCTACATCCTTAAGGACGCTCCATGGCAGAGACGCAGCCAATCAGCATGGACTTTATGGGCAGCTCTCTATGCTGACCTATCGGCTTTGAGCTCTCGCTTTCGGTTACCGGCCGGTGCATGGTCATCCTCCTGTCGTCATGTTGCAACTGGTGCCAGAGTTGTCCGTAGAAAGTCAGATTTTCTATTCGGTTCTGCTATTCTCATGGCTCGTATATTTGTGGGAGGCCTACTTGGCCAGCAGGCAGGTTAGTGAGGGGTTGGATTTGGAGTCTGGACTGTAACTGGAGAAGGCCTTTTATAAAGTGGGTCACTATGCGAAAGTAAACCTAATATAAAATATGTATACAAAATATACAGTTGTAAGGATTTGCATCTAAACCATATAAACATGACTTTAGACAGTGGGGAATTGTATATGTAGTGCAAAACTTACATTTTTCTTGATTGTTAAATCTTGACCGGAACTGATGGAAGGGATGTAGGAAGTCGCATCGATTTTAAAGAGGACCTGTCACCTTAACAGTTTGAATGCCAGAGGGGTACACAACGCATTGCCTTGCAATGTGTTCGGTACCGCTCTGGTACCCAAAGGGTTACGATACGGCCTTTAAACTTAATTAAAAATTTCTTGTATGTTAGCTATGTGTCTTTAAGACAAATACTCTGACAAATATCCTGGCCGTGCCAGTTTTACCTCACACTGCTATGAGTGTAGACTGAGCCCATACACGGAACTAACTGCCATACTGCGCAAGTAATTAGCATAATGTGCATAAAAACATTTTAATCCACATTTGCTTACATACTAGCAAGGGTAAAATTTAGTTGTGTTTAAAGGAACATTAACCCTTTGAGTGCAAAGCAATGTGTTGCGTACCCCGCTGGCACTCAAAGCGTTAATACCTAAAAATAAAACCTGGGTATTATAACCACATATCCTGTACATCTTGCTAGCATATGTTATATTTCCATAATATAATCCTAATCTTAGTTCTTTTTTTTAATGTATGTTTATACTATCCTACTCCGATAGCATTAGGGTGGGTTTGATGTAAATCAAGTCGATTTAAATCACTAGTCAGTAAGACTCGCTTTAAATCCTGATTTTTAAATGCAAAATCTCATTCTTGCTGGTAGTTAAAACCATCAATATTTGCAACCAGATGAAGAAGGCATATTTAGATTATAACCTGTCAGATTAGTAAAACAGCAATATCAGAACTGATTTTAGTTTAATAGATTAATCACTCATATTTGGAACATATAAAAATATAAAATATAACTACATGACTATACAGCCTCAGGTACATAACTAATCTCTATTTCATGCTGAATAACCTTTAAACTATAATGTATCTTAAATAGAAAACGGTCTTTAGATAGATTTTTCCTCCAAAAGCATTTAATTAAAATCCGATTTAAATTAAATGAAAAAATAAATAATCTGATTTTTTTTTTAAATTTATTTTGAAATCATCCATTTTTATCCACCCTGATAGCATTCTTCTTGTCCAGTTTAGAGTGAAAGACAGTCAAAAGAGCACAAACACCTAAGAATGAATTGATGTAATGTTAATTTATATAGGTTTTATATATATATATATATATATATATATATATATATACTTCTTGCTAGTATCTGTAAAATTATGCTAGTGAAATTTAGTCTTACATATGCTCTGCGCAATGACACATTTTCACACCAGGTTTTATTTTTCACAAATTGGATTTGAAAGAGGGGGCTTGCTGTCTGTACTCCACTTCTCATTCTGCTGCATCTGTCAGGTGCCCATGACACAATGGATCACCTGCTTCTTTTCCTAGGCCTCTTGGTTCTCATCCTACCTCTCCAACAGCTCCACTTCTTCACCTCTGTCACTGTCTGTTGGAGTACCACAATCTTCACTCCTTGACGCCTTGCTCTTTTCAGTCTACACATTTTCCTTGGGATACTGATAAACTCCTTTGAGTTTCACCATCATCTTTTTATGCGGAAGACACCCAATTCTATCTTTCCTCACCAGATTTCTCTCCTTTTCTCCTGTCTGGTGTATCAGATTCTCTCTCTGCTGTGTCTTCCTGGATGTCATCTGAAACTTGACCTAATCAAAACCAAACATATAATTTTCCCTCTCTCTCCACCAGCCTTACTCTGGATATTTCTCACTATTAAAGGGCTAGTAATATTTATTATAAAGTAGTTGGTTGAGTCTTCTTTATATTAAAACAAACACATTGCGCTATGTGTAGCAGCTTACTTGTATGTAGTACCAAAAGTTATGTGGAGAAAGATCCCTTTCTGACCGCCTCGCACTGAATATGGAATCCAGTCATGGGACCGGACAGATGCAGCGAGGAACAAACTTCCTTAAGTAAGTATAAGGAAAATCCCTGCCCTCCTTCATACTGAAGTTTGTCCCTCGCTGCATCCATTTGGACCAGACTGCAGTTTCAGCTTGACATGGCTAGAAGGGGTGGGCCGGGGATCCAAATAATAACTTTTGAACTACATACAAGTAAGCTGCTACATATAGTGCAATGTGTTACTTTTAATATAAAGAAGACTCGGCGACCTACTTTATAATAAACATTACTATACCTTTAAAGGCATAGTAACACTTAATATAAAAAAAATATATATATATATTATGTGTTATCCAACTGAGTAAAACAAGGGTAATCCCACTGCTGAGAGTTTTATTCAAATTGTATTGCAGCTCACACTTGAATTTTTTTAGGTGTAGTATCTCAGTGGCCTGACATTTTACAGTGGCGCTGTTGCTACAGCATCCTATGGACAGTTCTGGTCAGTTGACAATAAAACTCCAAAGGATGATATAGCCACACTGCCAATTTTAAATTTCAGGCCAATGAGATACTGAACCAAAAAAAATTAAAATGTGGGCTGCAATAAATTTTGAATAAAACACCCATCGGGGGTGGGAGTACTCTTTGTGTACTCAAGAGATGAAACCCTACAAAATATATATACACATACACACTTTTTTTTGTACGTATTGTGCTACTATCTCTGTAACCACAACTCAATCACACAAACCTCCAAAGCACGCTGACTGGAGGGCACCTTTGGCACATCCAATCTATCCCCCACATCCAATCTATCTACAATTCATACTACCATCGTCTATGTAACATCTCTAGAATTCAACCTATTCTTATCCAAGAGTACCAAAATCATAATCCTGTCTCAACTACTGTAACTCGCTTCTAATTGACTTTCCCCTCACTACAGTCCATAATGAAATCTGCCCTAAGACTAATGTAATTCGTCCATTGCTCCTCTAATAATGCTTTTTCCTGTCAATCCTTACACTGGCTCCCCTAAGCATTTACAATTAAATTCAAAATGCTGGTGCTGACTTAGAGTCCTTACTAATACTGCACCCCTCTATATTTCGTCTTTTGTTTCTAAATATTCTCCCACCTGCCATTTCGCTCTGCACATGATCTTCTTATCTCTGTGGTTTCTTACATCCTCCCATTCCTGTCTTCAGGACTTCACTTGTGCTGCACCTGAGCTCTGGAATTCCCTCCCCTGTCTCATCAGACTCTTCCCCAGCCTAAAGCTCCTCAGACTCTCCCTAAAAACATAACTTCATCAGGAAAACCTATCAATTACCATCCAGTAACCATTATGAGCAAGGCCAGATCAACAGCCTGCTGTAACGGTTTTTCAGACACTCAGACAGCAGGTTTGAATAAAACACAGTTATATTAAAAAAAAAAAAATAAAGAACAAAGATTGCCCTCAATAGGCAACACAGTAAATAGCGTTAGATAGGCTACATATGCCTTCACAGGGCCAGTATACAGAAGCAAGGATAATACATATACTGTCACAGGAAAGGCTCAGAATAGCGACTGGTATTCAATAGTTAAATACAAATGAATCGTCAGTCTCTGTTGTGGTGTTTGGCACGCCCAAGGTGAAAAAGAGGCATCAATAGGTGTTAGATTATGCAACACCTTAAGTTCATAGGTGTAGAGAGCTGCTTCGGCAGTACAGGGACTGAGGCAGAACGCTGCAGAGTAGTTAGCAAATAGCCCCACGGGCATATACCAGAGACAACTTGTACTGCAAGATCTTGAGCCAATAGCCCCCATGGGCGTATAACGGAGACAACTTGTACTGCAAGAGCGTGAGCCAATAGCCCCCACGGGCGTATAGCGGAGACCAACTGTATGGTGATAGCTTGAGCCAATAGCCCCCACGGGGGTATAACGCAGACAACTTGCACTGCAAGAGCGTGATCCAATAGCCCCTACGGGCGTAACAACGGACACTGGGTACAGCAAGAGCTTGAGCAGATAGCCCCCACGGGCGTTAGTAACAGAAACCACCTGTGCTGCAAGTGCTTGAGCCAATAGCCCCACCAGGCAGTAACGGGGAGTAACACTGATGGAGCTAGAGCCAATAGCGCCTCCCACGGGCGCGTTAACGGAGACCGACTACTCTGCTTGGTAGACAGTATGAGCCACCGTCTAACCAAGGCCCACAACGCGGCCGGCTCAGCAGGACTAGCGGATAACTGCAACGGCTCTGCAAGTGTTAAGAAGGCTCAGATCAGGGAGACAGTAGCACTGCAAGAGTTAACAGCAGCACCAGGGTAGGATATGTAGTTCTGCAAGTACATTCGGAGGCTCAGCGTGTGAAGGAATCGCACTGCAATTGCCAAGGAAGACTCGGCTATGGAAGCACAGCTCTGCAAGTGTAAAGGGAGACACAGCTCTGGAGACACGGCTCTGCAGGAGTTAATGGTTGCAGTCTCGATCAGCTCTGCCACGAACACAGCAGGAATCAGAATGTCTCCAGAGCGACAACAGCAGCAGGAAGCAGGAAAGGTAGCAGAGACTGTAGCAAGCCGGTACAGGTCACGGAGCAGGAAGTCAGCCAGGCCGGGTCAGATCACGGAGGAGATTCTCAGACAAGCCAGATCAGTCATGAGCAAGAACATCAGCCAGGCCGGGTCAGATCATGGAGGAGATTCTCAGACAAGCCAGATCAGTCACGAGTAGGAACATCAGCCAGGCCAGGTCAGATTACGGAGCAGGAACACAGGAGTGTAGTCAGAACAGGCCAAATCGGTACACAGGAAATCAGGAACACAGCAACAGCAACACTGGCTCTGGAACACCACGAAAGGGCACCTGACAGGTGCCAATGGTCAGGTATAAAAAGGTCACCATGGGTGGGCCAAACAGGCTCAACCAATAGGGGAGCAGCACAAGCGAGAGTGACAGAGAGAGATCACAGGAACCATGATACTTGCACAGCCTCTACTCACTCTCGTTCCCTTCTACAATCGTTCTCATATCTACAACCTTATCACAACCTCTTTGTTTACACAGTCTTTCATCTAAACAAGCCCACTACTTGACTGGACCACTGCACTAAAAAGCTCTTCTTTCTCTCACCCACATACTGGTAGTTCATATGGCAGGAGGCACACCCCATTGCACTTACTCCTTCTGTATCCCATCTACCTTCCACTAGACTCTAAGCTTTCACAAGCAGGACCCTCTGATTCTTTTGTTTTCTGTGTTCCATTAATGCCATAAAAAGTGCCAGGACCATCACACCAGTTCGGATGTTAAGGATTATTGACTGTCCTGGCATGTCATGGAACTGTGGAATTGCAGAGGGGCTGCACACCGATCTGCAATCCCAGAATTCATTGTAATGAAAAAAAAAGTGTCCCCCCCAGATTGTGCCATTGTTAAGGGGTTAGTGTCTCCATATGTCTATTCTCTATTGTGTAGCATGGAATAAGATTGTACCATATAAATAAGGGGTAATAATATCACACTTGGGCATTCACTCTTGAGTGTAAATGTGTTGGAATGAGAGTGGCATACACTTAGTCACACTCATACTCACATGTATTCTCACACAGACACTCAAGCTCCCAGATTCACACAAACATCGTTTTACAAGCCATTGCCAACACAGGTTTTAGTTTTTCAAATTCATACACTTTTGCAGTCTCTCTCTGTGTCTCTTCCCTCCTTTGGAGACCCCTCTTGCATTCAAGGGATAAATTCTGACTCATTTAAATAAGGATATTAATCGTTTTCCCCTGTGGTGCATTTGGTTTGTCTCAGAATTCCTCCAGTTTTCTTTTGAACATTCAACTCTGTCTCACAAGCTGACTAACATTTTTAGTTGCATGAACTCCTACATATTAACAGAGAGATCAGAAGGACTGGCGCTCAACAAAGCAGGATAAAGTCAGTCCCATAATGCAAAAGGGTGTAGGAGCAAGCAAAGACACTCTACACAGTCAATAGCTTGCTGTAGCTGGTTCCATAAAGCTCTCTTCCTAACTGTTTTAGGGGGCCGCCTTACCCTGGGGGTATAAAAACCACAGGATAGGAAATTCTACTTCTGGCTCCTAAATATTGGGAGTATTTTGAATACATTATGAACTAGATGTAGTTTCAACAACACTAGCCATACAATTTCAAACCCCTACTGATGTGTTAGCCTTTTTTGGTCTTGTGTGTCACTATGGATTGCATTTATTTCTGAGTATTTTGGATGTCCAGGAGAGGTTGTCCACAGAGCAGGTATGCCACAGTTTTGTGGGTCAGTAATCCAGCAGGGATGAGAGCAAATGCCAGTATGCAGAATGTCCTTTTTTAAGACACTTCTGAAAGGCGGGCTGAATACCAGTTGTGCAACGCACACCAATGTAGGAGTATCTTGATGGAGATGTAAAAGAGGGAAAACTCCACCAAAGTGTTTTTTTCCTTTACAGTTCAATTACAGCTGCAATTTTGCTATTACACTCCAGGCATCCCAGGCTGAGTGTAGCAAGATTTGAAATAGAAGCCACATCTAGCAAGGATGCACAAGCTGCACTAAAACCTAAGAAATAATTGGCATGTGATACATTGTCTGCTACAGATTCTTTAAAATTATGCATTAAAGGGAAAGTAATGTTTCAAAATAAAAGCCGCTCCAATTAATCTTCATAGGATATGGTCCATGGAGACTGTTTTTTCAATACTGTCAAAGTTGTAGTTCAAGAGTAATTGAATGATAAAATATCCCCCTCTCGCCCCTTTTACTGCTGTAACACTGCTCACCTCAGAACAGAAAGGTGGTGTCCAGATGGATTGCAGAGAGAGACAATCTTCAATTAACATAAGGGAAAAACCTGAAAAATCTGTCAAGGGGGGCATGGTTTTCATTGTTATCACAGTAAGGAGATTGTCCCTTGCTGTGAGCTGTTTGGTCTGAAGACCAGATTCCACATCTGAGGGGAGGTGGCTTACACTAGGTAAAAGGGGCAGGAGGGGGATACGTTATCATTCGATTACTCTTGAACTATAACTCTGACAGTATTGAAATAACACTCTCCCTGGCCCAAATACTATGAAGATCAATTGGAGCTGCTTTTATTTTGTAACATTAGTATCCTTTTAAGTACTTGAAAAAGGTGGCTGGAAGTGATATGTGAACACCATTTAAGGCATTCCTGGGATGGAGGAAGAAGTCAGTGCAGCAGACTTTATCAGCAATGCAAGAATACTCCAGGAAGAGACAGAAGACCTTAGATCCAGTGGAGAAAGGCGCGTATACAGTGGATTCAGTATTGTCTTTTTATTAAGGTTAAATTGCTAGGCACACGTTTTAGACCATTCCAATGAAGGGATTCCGTGTAAGTAACGAGATCCCGGCACTTCTCAAGCACCAGCGTGTCCACTGACACGGATCTCCTGCTGACAGCTTTACAGCTGTCAGTAGGAGAAATCAAACTTTAAACGCCCGTATCTCTTAAACCATAGCGGTTTAAGAGAGACCTTTTTTTGCATTTAGATCAGCTTTTTAAGCTCTTCTAAATGCAAAAAAGTTTTTTTCAGACATTACTAACACTTTAACATAGAAACCTTTAGGACCCTGGATGAAATTGAAAGGATAGTTGGAAGTCTTTAGAAAGCACCCACAGTATTCTCAATTCAGGATGCCATATCAGATATAGTAAAGGCAGAATGGAATTTAGGAGTCAAAAGTAACAATGTGTCTAGAAGTTTCCTAAAGGTATATTTAAGGTGGACCCATCAAATTAAATTTTCTTTACTCATTTGAAAACTTAAAGGGGAATTACCACCCCGCAATAACTTTACATTAATTCTTCATCTGGCGACTAGCTGCTTAGTAGCGCTAGTCGCCAGAAATATTACCTGGTTTCAAAGATTTTCCAGTTTTTTGGAGGCTCACAGTAGCAGGAAGCACGGACATCTCGTCATAGTGACGTCCGTGCGCCTGCGCTGTCAGTCCCTTTTGGAGATATGGGCTTACCATGAATTGAGTCAGGCTAGGATAATTTACTTTTAATGTTTAATTGAATAAAATTGTAAGTTTTAATCATTATGCCTGCTAATCCCAAGCAGACTCCTGCTAAGGAGAAGCCTATTTTAGATAAAGAAGATAAGTCTCTTAAGGTCAAAATTTGTTTGGGATGTGAGGCTACTATTTCTGCTGCTGATTCTGCAAAAATGTGATGTGCTTAGAATGTCTTAAAAAAGCTGCTGGTCCAGAAATGGCTGTTCAATTCCAGGATTGTTTTGACCTGGATGAAGTCATCAATGCAGGATACGTTTGTGGTAATGCATGAAAGAACTACTGCTAGGAAAAGACAGAAAGTGGAGGCCCCAGATGAAGGGACTTCTCATAGATATGAAGAAATTGAAGAATCTCAAGAATTCCTGTCTGAATACTCATCAGAAGAGAAAGGAGAGATAATAGATGATACCGGAGCATATAATATATATATAATCAGCCCTTTCCATCACTTCTAGGAGGGCCTTGTGGCTGAAATCCTGGGGAGCGGATCCATCTTCAAAAAATAAGTTAGTCACTTTGCCTTTTGAAGGTCCTCTTCTACTCGGCCACCATCTGGGAGAATTGATTAAAAACCTGACTGGAGGAAAAAGTACCTTCCTACCTCAGGAAAGAAAGATGGCTGCGGCCAACACTGGAAGAGCACCATCTTCTAAATTGAGAAGACAAAACTTCAGAGAAGCGAAGAAGTATAAACCTAACAGGTCATTTGAGCAAAGAAGGACTGCCTTTGTCCCAAGCCAAAGAGGCACTTTCAGAAAGGAATATTCTGGAAGGGGTCACTTCAAAGGTCATCGGGCCTTGCCTTTGACTCCTGTCGGGGGTCGGTTGTGGGAGTTTCTGCAGCAGTGGGAGATTTCCATGACGGATCACTTGGTATTACGGGTGTTGGAGGCAGGGTACCCGCTGAGATTCAACATAATACCATAAGAAGACTTATTCAGAAGATCAAAGATTCCAAAGGGAAGAACTCAAAAGCATCATAAGAATCTTGAAGGAAAAACAGGTAATAAAAAAAAAAAAAGTTCCAGTGATCCAAAGAGGAACAGGTATTTATTCAGTTCTGTTCATAGTCCCGAAGACATCAGGGGGATACAGGCCCATACTGGATTTGAAACACCTGAATTCCTTTCTCCAATACAGAGCCTTCAAAATGGAAACCGTATCGTCACTAATCAAGGCAATAATTATGAGAGCCTATCTCGCCAAGTGGATCTGATGGATGCGTACCATCACATTCCTGTAAAGAAAGAGTATCAGAAATTTCTAAGATTTGCAGGAGGAGAAAACCATTATCAGTTCACTGTACTACCATTCGGCCTTTCGGCAGCACCACTGGTTTTTACGAAAATCCTGGAAGCAGGACTAGAACACCTAAGAAGAAGAATGGGAATAACCATAATCCCTTATTTGGATGACCTTATCGTTTCGGAAACAGATCAACAAGCCAGAAGGCATACAAACTACACTAGAAGTCATCTCCAAAAACTAGGTTGGCTTATAAACTTTCAAAAGTGTCAAGTAATTCCATCTCAGAACCTGGTGTTTCTAGGAATCAACATAGATCCGATAAGAGGAAAAGCATCCCTGTCAGAGGATAGAAAGAGGAGGATTCTGCACATTGTTTCAAAATACAATTCCCAGAGCATTCATACAACAGAGGATTTCATGCAGCTCTTAGGAGTCTTGGGTTCTACAGTTCCAGTATTATCGTGGGCAAGACTCCACATGCGGAACATTCAGATTCACTTCCTGAACAAGAATCACAAAAATACGGCCAGTACAAGGCAAGTGGTCCTCAAAGGAAAAAAAAATCTGCACGTAAGTATGTTCGAACTCAGCATTAAGGAAGACATTGAAAAACTTCAAGGAACATCTACAGGGGAGACCAGTGAGGGTCTACTCAGACAATATGACAACAGTGATGTATTTAAAGAACCATGAAGATGCCAGAAGCAAGAGGTTATTTCTTGAAGCAGTAAAAATATTGAGCTGAGCAGAAGCAAATCTAAAGACGATCACGGCCATCCATCTACCGGGAGTTCACAACATCCAAGCAGATGTTCTCAGTTGACATCACTTAGACCAAGGGGAATGGGCCCTCAACCCAGTAATTTTCCATCAAATAACTCTGATATGGGGAATGCCAGAGATAGACCTCATGGCATCAAGACAAAACACCAAGTGCAGGACATTCTTTTCCAGGTGGAAGGAGCAGACAGCAAGGGGAAAGGATGCTCTGAGATTCCTGTGGAACCAATAGTTGCTTACATATTTCCTCTGATTCCATTAATTCCAGAGGTCTTAAGGAAGATAGAGACAAGTCAAACATCATAATGATCACCCCAGCATGGCCAAGAAGGGTTTGGTATGCAGATCTAGTAAAGATGTCAATAGACGAACCTTGGACACTACTAAATCGGCAGGATCTGCTTCTGCAAGGACCCATGCATCGTCAGAATCCAAGTTTCTTGAAATTGAAGGCTTGGCGGCTGAGAGGAGATCACTGTCACTCAGAGGACTTTCAGCGCGAGTGATACCATCATTTCAGGGAGGAAAGCATCCACCAGTAAGATCTACTACAAGGTTTGGAAAACCTTCAGCACTTGGTGCAGAGAGAACACAATTTACAGATCTTCAGTTTTGACCCCAGTTGTATTACAGTTTCTCCAAAAAAGGATATGATAAAGGTTTCAGAACTACTTCCCTTAAGGTACAGCTGTCTGCCATCTCGGCAGTCCTGGCAATTCATTTTGCAGAAAGGGATTTAATCAAGAGATTCATGAAATATATAGGTAAGACAAGACCCCAAATAAAAGACATCATTCCTGCTTGGGACCTCAACATTGTTCTCAATCAGCTAGTTATATCTGCAAAATTTGAACCCATTCAGGAGATATTCTTAACACTTAAAACAGTGTTCTTGGTAGCAATTACCTTAGCTAAGAGAGTCAATGAGATACAAGCCTTATCATTTACTTCACCATATATGATCATGCATCAAGATATGGTTGTTTTCAGAACCAAACCATCATTTAGGCCAAAGGTAATATCTTCATTTCATATCAACCAGGAAATCATATTGCCCTCTTTTTGTGCGAATCCCTCCAATGACAAGGAGAGATCTCTCCATAATCTGGATGTTGTAAGGTGCATCAACTGTTACTTGTTACTTTTTTGGCAAATTTAAGTGAAAGACAGCTTAAAAGGCTTTCATCTCCAGATGGATTGCTGAATGTATCAGAATAGCATATGCAGAATCAGGAGCAGAATCTCCCAAAATTGTTAAAGCTCACTGTACCAGAGCTATTGCTGCCTCTTGGGCAGCCAAGGCTGAAGCATCTGTAGAGGATATATGCAAGGCTGCAACTTGGTCGTCCATTTCAACCTTTATCAAACATTATCATCTGTACGTTCAAGCATCGGCTCAAGTGAAGTTTGGGAGACAAGTCCTTCAAGCTGTTATCCCCACTTGATGTGTAAGATGATTTTTATATAGAACTTTTTGCTATGTTTGTCTTGACCCTCCCTAGGGACACAGCTTTGGTACGTCCCATAACGTAATGCAGTGGACAGCGGACACAGAAGAAACGTAAAATTTACTTATTGATATTTTCTTTTCTTGTGTCCTTTCCACGGCATACCCTACCCTCTAATTATCTCTGGTTATATGTTTTAGCTTTGACAATAGTAGTCTGACCTGGCCTGGCAGGAAACTTCATTTAAATACTGAAAAATAATTGGTCCTACGCAGCTGAGAGGCAGAGACAATACCTATAACGTAATGCAGTGGAAAGGGACACAGAAGAAAAGAAAACATTTGTAAGTAAATTTTATAGTAGTCTGCCAAATATTAGTGGATGAGAAGTCTTATAACGTACTGAAGAAAAATCATATGCTGACTTTTGTATCAAAAAAAGAGTTCTGAGAATAGTTTGAAACTGGCATGTTAAACATACGTGAATTTCTCTTCCCATTCTCAAGATTTAGAAGTCCATCACAATCTTTTGAGGGAAGTAACATTTTTCTGCCCATAGCATTTCACCTATAGGGAATTTCAGAAAGTTACCATCTTATGCATGAGATAGTGTCATTTATTTACTTCTTAACTGGGAAAAATATCTAGGTGCCTGTGATGTAACATCATTATACGTGTAGGTTTTGAGAGAGTTATATCAAGTCATGTACTTTCCTTCAACTAGGATCAAAATGTAATATCCTACTCTGCATTGATTCCTGTACACATCTGCTCCAGTCATTCCAGTTTAGCAATTATCTGTTCTCCCCTCTGCTTATCTGGATAACAATTTCCACTCGCTTCTTCCTGTTCAGTAATTACCTGAACTCTGTCCTAGTTATGTCTTCTTAAGCAGTAGCACAAGCTGTGCAGAGCACGAGTGTAGCATCTCAAAGTTCACATTCTGTATTTCCTCTGTGTCCAATCCACGGCATACTGTGGGTGGTTGGCTCCGCCCTCCAGCTGGTAGGACCAATTCAAATTGTATACATTTTCTGAGTTCACCCCCCTCCTGCAGTTATTTTGGCCCTACCTAGTTGGTGGACGGAGGCTCTCTCCTCCAAACATTTTTTGTTTGGTGCATTCCTCATGTAGCCTGCCTCATACCGGGTTACATTGCCTGCTGTACCTGCTGCATCGGATATTCAGTGCCTTGTAGTTCTTTGCCAGTAACATGTCGGCCTCAAAAGAACGTAAGACTGATAAACCCAAGGTTATTGAACAACCTAAGGAGGACAAATCTGAAGACTTGTGCTAGCTGTGACCAGAAAATACCGGCCTCTGATCCTGGATTTCCTCTCATGGATGCGATCATCAATGCAAGACACCTTCACTTCCATGCAGGAGGCAGTAAAATAGAGACCTAGAGCCCTGGACACGGATGAAGGACCTTCCAGAAGACCTGAGGATGATGATGACCGCCTCATTCAGGTTGATTCTGACCCTTCATCAGCAGAAGTAGAAATTCCTGAAGAAACAGGTAGTTTCAGCCTGGATAAGATTGATGGCCTTGTCAGGGCAATGAGAAAGTCCTTGGGATTAGCTGAAGTTCAAAAAGAACTAAATGTCATGGATGCAGCCTTTGTGGGCTATAAGAAGCCTAACTTACAATTCCCAGTGCATGCCTCCATACAGGAGATCATACAAACTGAATGGAAGTAAACAGAGAGGGGTACAGTATCCCGCATATTCCATCAAATGTATCCCTTTGCTGAAGATGATACATCTCTCTGGTACTCCCCTCCCAAAGTAGACGCTGCCATTGCACAGACCTCGGGTTGAACTACCATTCTCCTGGAAGATGGGACTACCCTTAAAGACCCTATGGAAAGAAGAGCGGATAGTGTCCTGAAAAAACAGTTTACTGTCATAGGTCAAAATTTGAAAACTGCCACAGCCATGGCATCTATGTTCTGATCCCTGCGTACTTGGCTGAATGAATTGGAAGAAAAAGATGAATCTTCTGTTTCTAGATCACGTAATCTAAAAGATCTTTCAATATCCAAAGATGGCATAAATTATTCTTGTGACGCATCCTTGGACAACATCCGTCTTCTAGCCAAGACTTCATCTCTTTCAGTCACATCACGTAGAGCTTTATGGGTCAAGGCATGGGAAGCTGATCCTTCATCCAAGAATCGATTGGTGTCTCTCCCCTTTACAGGTCTTAAACTATTCGGAGATCAGTTGGAAGACATTATCCAAAAATCATCTGGTGGTAAAAGCGCCTTTCTGCCCCAAGAAAAGAGAGCCAGGAGATCACCTGCCAGGATGGAGCAATACCGAAAGCAGTCCTTTCGGGAGGCAAAGAGCTACAAGCCGGGCAGAAGATATGAGCAGCGGTGAAGAGGCCCTCAACAGCCTCAAAGTTCTGGGAATCAGAGAGATTTCCAGAAGAGAGGCCAGTTTCCCCAAAGAAGCCAGCGTTCCCCCTGCTGTTCCTCCAGTTGGTGGCAGGCCGGAGGAATTCCATCATGCCTGGGAACAGATTCATCAGGACTGGTGGATGATGGAAATTATTCAGCCGGGATACACATTGGAACTGCAGACTGCTCATATACCTCACAGTTTCAAGTCATCAGTCCCCAGAAAGAAACCAGACATCTAGCAGATGAAACAGTCCATTCAGGAATTACTGTACAATAAAGTAATCGAAGTAGTACCCCAACAGGAGAAGTTCAGGGGCTTCTATTCAATTCTTTTTTCTGTTACAAAGCCTTCTGGGGATCTGCATCTCATTCTGCACCTCAAGGACCTGAATACCTGCCTGAAGAATCACCATTTCAAGATGGAGACAGTGGCATCTACCTTTTAAAAGCAATTCATCCACAGTCCTTCACGCAAATTGACTTAAAGGATGCATATTACCACATCCAGATCAGGAAGGATCACAGGAGGTATCTCAAATTCCACATATTTGGCCAGCATTACTAATATCGTGTCCTGCCATTCTGGCTGACCTCGGCACCACGAGTCTTCTCCAAGGTCATGGCAGCACTTTCAGGTCAGGCTCGTACAATATCTTGACGATATTCTGATCATAGCCTCATCATTCCAGAACTCCGTCTCCAGCACCAACCACTGTCTAACACTCCTAGCCCAGTTGGTGTGGATAGTCAACCAAGAAAAAAATGAGCTAACCCCATCTCAAAATCTGTTTTTCTTAGGTATCCACTTCAATACGAAGCGCGGCAGAGTAACATTGTCACAGGATCGACAACTCTGGATTCTCAACCATGTGAAGAATTTCCTCAGGGAAAAACCCCACACGGCTCACAGTTTCTCCAAGTTGCCGGGTCACCAGTCATCAACGTTCCAGATCATCCCTTGGGCCAGGATTCATGCTTGCAGGACTCAGGAAAACTATCTCCTTTATTACAAAAAGAATCCATCAAACATGTTTATGAAAAGTCCACTTCTGTCACAGTCCAGGAAGGAACTGTTATGGTGGACTCAGCTGCAGCATCTAGCAGCAAGCCGTTCACTGTCAGAACCAGAGAAACATATCCTGTCCACAGATGCCAGCAGTATAGACTGGGGCGGCATATGGAACCAAAGGACCATTCAGGGAACATGGACAAGCCAGGAGTGTCAACTACACATAAATGTGCTGCAACTTCTGGCAGTGTTAAAATCCATAAGATACTTCCCTCAAGATCTACAACACACTGCAGTCTTGATAAGGTCAGACAATACCACAGCAGTTCAATACCTATTGAACCAGGGTGGAACCAGAAGCCCAAGGTTAAACAACTTGGCGCTGAAAAATCTTCTGTCCCTCACAGCGGCATTCCTTTCTGGTCACCTCAACATCCAAGTGGACTTCCTAAGTCGTGAAAAGGTGGACCTGGGAGAATGGAGCATAAACGACAGTCTTCCAACAGATAGTGGCACAACTAGGACATCCAACAATAGACCTAATGGCCATTGCACAAAACAGGAAATGGTACGAGCCACAAAGCCTGGGCCAGGATGCCCTCCATCTTCCATGGCAGTATCCACTAGCCTACCTGTTTCCTCTTCCTCTATCAGATGTTCTATGAAAAATAAGACCGGATCAGGCAGAGGTTATTCTCATTGCCCCCAAACTGGCCGAGGAAGTCCTGGTACACAGACCTGATGCTAATGTCAAGTAGGCCTCTGATTCAGTTGCCAGACATCCCAGATCTACTTGTCCAGGGCCCTCTAGTGCATCCACAACTGGCTCTTTTCCAGCTCAGGGCCTGGGGGCTGAGCGGCACTCTCTTTTGATACAGGAGGTCTCTGAACCAGTTGTTCAAACCATGTTACAGGGCAGAAGACCAACTATGACCAAGATTTACTACCGAATTTGGTCCATCTTCCATCGATGGTGTCAGGAGCACAACTTGAATAGAGCAGATATCTCTGCCCCCAAAATCTTGGACTTTCTTCAGGAAGGTTTCCAGAATGGTCTCAAGCTGGCCTCCCTTAAGGTTCAGTTGTCAGCAGTCTCTGCAGTCCTGGCTACCCTTTTTGCTGATGGTTACCTCATTAGGAGATACTTGGGTTCTATTTCAAAAATCAAACCTACAATTCGTCAGACCGTCCCCCCAATGGGATCTCAACTTGGTGCTACAACAGCTAGCTTCTCATCCATTCTTCGAGCCCCTGGAGACTTTCTTTAAAACATCTACCCATCAAGATGGTCTTTCTTACGGCAACCACGTCTGCCAGGCATGTAGGTGAGATTGTCACTTCTTAGGTTTCCATCCTTTATGGTTTTTCACCAAGATAAAGTGGTCCTACGTCCCAGGTCTTCATTTCGCTCTAAAGTGATATCTGAATTCCACCTTAACCAGGACATTGTTTTGCCTTCCTTTTGTCCTAACCCATGCATGACTTGGAGAAGAAATTACATAATCTGGATCTTCTTCGATGCCTTCAAATATATCTTAAAGGGATAGTAATACTTCGTTTTATCTTTATTTTATTTTGTAGGCATTAAAAAACATGAAGAATGATATAAGTCTTATCTCTCAAACCTTTATGGTTTAAGAGATATTCACAAGCAAAGTACCCCCCCCCCCCCCGTTCAGCCAGGTCAGAAGGGAGGTGCCCAGGTAGACTGCAGAGAGGGACAATCTTCAATTAAGATAAGGGAAAAAGCTGAGAAACTTGTCAAGGGGGAAGGGCTTTCATTCTTTTCATACAAAGAAGATTGTCCCCTTCTGTTATCTGTCTGGTCTTACAACCAGATTCACATCTGAGAAGAGATGGCTTACACTAGGAAAAAGGGGCGGGAGGGGGAAACTTTGCTTGTGAATATCTCTTAAACCATAAATGTTTGAGAGATAAGACTTATATCATTCTTCATGTTTTTTTAATGTCTACAAAATAAAATAAAGTTAAAACAAAATATTACTGTCCCTTTAACAGAACAAACTTTCTGAAGAAATCTGATGCCTTACTCGTGAACTCAGAAAATTTATACAATTTGAATTGGTCCTACCAGCTGGAGGGTGGAGCCAACGACCCACAGTATGCCGTGGAAGGACACAGAGGAAAAGCAAATATCGGTGAGTAAATTTCACCTTTTTTGTTTAGTGCCTTGTTTAATTCTCATAACCATTCCTTTTAAACAACCATTCTACTGCCTGTCATCTGCCTCAACTCAAGCCTTTGTTTTTACAAACTAAAGTATCCTGTTGGCACTTACTTACCCACCAGTTCTTCACTGACAGTGAGAGCTGGCATCTCACCTTGTGAGCAAATCAAAAGGTGGCTCTCAAGTTCTTGATCAAACTAATCCTAAGCAGGTCAAATAACTACATAGTGTTTCTCTAGTTTAGATCCTGTTGATCCTTGACAAGTCCTGTTTGCAATAGCTACTTACAACAATACTTATTGCAATCCCAGCATACTAATCCCAATTGCTGTGGTTTTATGAGTCCCTCCTCTGCACTGTCAGCATGGCACAGCATGTGCCAAAACATTAGGTGAAATTGTGTTATATTGTATACAATTAATTTTGTACCACAACCATATCCTGTTAGAGAATACTCTTTTCGGCATATATGTGGGATTGAATTGGCAATCAGATTTGTCCCAGTTACAAAAGTCTACTCATGGGTTATGGAGAGCAAACACATCTGTGGAATTTTATGGCAGTGGTTCTCATACTCAAGACATCATTAACATGTAAGTTGGAATTCTTGGGGCACCACTAACATTTTTAAGTCTTTTGTCAAGGAATAATGAAGGGCATACATACATACATACATACATACATTTTATAGTTTATTTTGTGTCTTACCATCACAATAACAAAACATTGTGCATACCAATTTCTATAAATATACAAAAGTTTTAGGCAGGTGTGAAAAAATGCTGTAAAGTAAAAATGCTTTCAGAAATATACAGTTAATAGTTTGCGTTTTGTTAACTGATAAAAAGTGAGTGAACATAAGAAAAATCTAAATCAAATCAATATTTGGTGTGACCACCCTTTTGCCTTCAAAACCGCATCAATTCTTCCATGTACACTTGCGCACAGTTTAAGGAACTCGGCAGGTAGGTTGTTACAAACATCTTGGAGAACTTACCATAGTTCTTCTGTGGAATTACGCAGCCTCGATTGCTTCTCTCTCCCTTCATGTAATCCGAGACTGACTCAATGAGATCAGGGCTCTGTGGGGCCCATACCATCACTTCCAGGACTCCTTGTTCTTCTTTATGTTGAAGATAGTTCTTAATGACTTAGGCTGTATATTTGGGGTCATTGTCATGCTGCAGAATAAATTTGGGGCCAATCAGATGCTTCACTGATGGTGTTGCATGATGGATAAGTACCTGCCTGTGTTTCTCGGCATTAAGGAGATCATTCATTCTGAACAAATCCCCAACTCCATTTGCAGAATTGCAGCCCTAGACTTGCAAGTAACCTCCACCTCACTTAACAGTTGCCTGCAGACACTCATTGTACTGCTCTCCAGCATTTCGGTGAACAAATTGCCTACTGCTACAGTCAAATATTTGAAATTTTTGACTCGTCAGTCCAGAGCACCTGCTGCCATTTTTCTGCACCCCTGTTCCTGTGTTTTTATGCATAGTTGAGTCACTTGGCCTTGTTTCCACATTGCAGGTTTGTCGTTTTGGACATAAGTCTTCAATGAAGACCACTTCTGGCCAGACTTCTGTGGACGAAGATGGGGGTACCAAGAACCCTCTGTTTTCTGCCAATTCTGATCTGATGGACATCTTCCGATTGTGAAGGGAAGTAAGCATGATGTGTCTTTCATCTGCTGCACTAAGTTTCCTTGGCTGACCACTGCATCTACGCTCCTCAGCATTGTCTGTTTCATTGTGCTTCTTCAAAAGAGCTGGGACAGCACATCTGGAAACCCCTGTCTGCATTGAAATTTCTGCATCGGAGAAACCTTGCTGATGCAGTCTAACTACCTTGTGTCTTGTTGCTGTGCTCAGTCTTGCCATGGTGTATGACTTATGACATTAAACTGTCTTTAGAAACCTCACCTTGTTAGCTGAGTTTGGCTGTTCCTCTCCCAGTTTTATTCCTCCTACACAGCTGTTCCTGTTTTAGTTAATGATTTGTTTTATGACCTACATATTAAATTGATGATTACTTCAGAACCGGCTACTTTGTGTGAGATAAATAGCACTACTAAGAAGCTAGTAGACATATGCCTAATAATTGGGGGGCGACTTTATATAGGGTGGTAGTTCCGCTTTAACCTTTAACCAGCTCATTGCCTCCGCAATTATATTTGTCATTATACCCTCTCTATCTTTCCATACTCTTTAGCTCTCTACACCATTCAGTCAAGATATCTTGCGACTTCATCCATTTCTTCCTTCCTCCTATTCTCCGCCTCTGTGCCCACATCTACCTACTGGATCACCATGCTTCTTCATCCTTTTTCACACCTTTTGCCTTGCCATCACTACCACCTTTCCCAGACTTAAGCTTTTTTTGTGTGTGAGTTTTCATAACAAATAAGGTGCAGACGCATTAACCCTTTGCTTTGCAGAGAGGGTATGCAATGTACTGCAAAATGTTGGGTGCCTTTTTGCCGCTCAAAGGATTAAACGCCAAATGACAATTACTTTGGAACAAAATGATGGCAACATTTCAAATTGTGTAAAGACTGAATAAAACCATCACATTTATTGAAGATGTATAAAAACTTGTCACCAGAAGTACATAAAAGTGTCACACACAACACTGAAGCGTTTGGACCCTAATCATAGGTAGGGATCATCCGTGGACTGGCTGCTTAAAAAGTCTGAGCCCAGATGATCAAATTTAAAATAAATCTATATAAAAACAAAATACAACATGTAATAAAAAAGGAAGAAATCTGTGACAATATAATCATACAAGATCCAAATGGATTATATGTAAGATCTATACATTATAGGTGTTTTTAGGTGTATAATCCCTAGAATTACAATTAAAGGGAAAGTGCTTCACCGTAAACACAGAACATGGCAGCATTGTCACACGGAGGTAAAGAGGCCTATCTGCACAAACTACTCTTATCCCAAAGAGGTACCAGAGAAATACCCAAACCATTGCCATCTATAGAAACCGATCACAAAATTGGGACAACTGGATCATAACTGATCCCCCAAAACACTATTATAAATGGAGTTCAGTAATAGAAACCTAGCTTTCCATTCCAAATTGAGGCCATCTGGTATCCTGGTCATTAATTGGTGAATCCAAAAAATCTCCCTACATGCCAGGGTGGGGAAAAATCCCCCCCCCGATCGGTTTGGTCGCCATCTCTGTGCCTTGGAATCTGAAAAACCTAGGTCCGAATTGTGTGTCTGGAAATGTCTGGCCGCAGGAGATATGTTAGCCCTCTTCTCAGTGGCAATAAGATATATTCCCTTATTTTCTCCTTGGAGAACCGTGTTGTTCTGCTGACATATTGTTTCTGACATGCTAAACATGTAATCGGGTAAATCACATGGGTAGTAGAACAATTTATGAATGTTTTGAGTAAACTTTAGATGTAATACTGCTCAAATGTCTTTGAAGACGGGTCATAGGTACACTTACAACATCTACCTCTATAATACGAGGAGGAGTCCTTTCATTGATACCACATATCTTCACAGCTAAAATCTGTGACAAATGTAACAGTATTAGAATCATTCCTCATCTTATTTTTTAGATCTACCAATGAATAACCCCCTCCCTTTTGCCTCATTACCTTCCCCCTCCCCTTAATAGTCACTTCAGTGGCAATGCTATGCTTCGTAATAACTGTAGCATTTACTTCTATCCTTTGCATTTGATAGCTTAAGTAAGCGGACTTGAATTTATACATATATGTATAAAATTAATCTCCCACTTCTCATGGACATTTTTGGATATCCACCCTGTTATATAAACTCTGTATTTTATTTAAAAACAAACGGCAACAAAAAAACCCCCATTATAGTTATATTCTAGCACCATAGTTTCGCTTTAATATCATGCTAATAACATTGCCTCCCAATATATTTATAACCTAGCAATATGCAAAGCCTTCTTGTCCTTAAGAGCAATAAGTCAGTGTAACTGTTGAAAATCCACTTCATTTGCAGGCATCGGGCTGCACAGAGCTTACAAGAAAAGCTTTGTGCACCTGCGTGGTCAGGAGCTTCTGTTACCTTAAGGTAACCAACTGACATCACCACCAATGCTGCCAATGAATGGGATAGACAGCACAGTCAGATGTGCATTTACTCTAAGATGTCTGCTCTGTCTGTCCTCTGGTTCCTGCCGAAGAAGTGGTTTTTCAGCAATAACGCTGACGTATTGAGCTTAAGAACAAGAAGACTTTGCATATCACTAGGTTAGAAATATAATGGGGGGCAATGTTGTTAGCATGATGGTTCTGCTTTAAATTTTCTGTGGTGTAGTACCGACTATGGGTGATGTGCAGAACCTCTCTGCTACTAGGCTCTGTGTGGGTGAAATGCAGTGCAGTCGGGATTTGGTGACCATGTAGGCTGTACTCTATTAGTCAATGACAACTGAAATAATTTTTGTAGATGAGTAAAACAATTTTGTTGAGAGTAAGCTTTAACCACATGACCAGTAACTTTATCTCAGATTGCTGAATATTCCTGATTTTTCCACTTTTCTAGAGGAAGATTTATCGTACCACGACACACGTCCCGGCTGAGCTTGGAAATATTATGGATCCTGAAACATTTGAAAAATCTCGACTTTACCAGCTGGACAAAAGCACTTTCAGTTTTTGGTCAGGATTGTACTCTGAGGCAGAAGGCACAGTATGTAAATTCAATATGTGTGTTTCAAATGTTTGTCCTTAAATGGGAAGTAACACCTTTCAATAGCCCCAATTTTTAAAGGTGATCTATCACCCCTGATACAAGTTTTTCTTAAAAGTTAAGTTCTATATTGTGACTAGTTGGAATACTGTATTAATTTCCTTTATAAAATCTCAATTTGGTCGAAATTCAACGTATAAACATTATCCTGTTGCCGACTTCCTGACAGACTCTATACTGCAGTCTGTCACTCTTCCTCTGCTCCCCAACCTCGACCCAGCCTCCTCTGATGACAGAGGCTTTCTGCATGTAAGCTGGAGTACTCTCATTGGCCAGAGACCACTCCAGCTTACTGCAGAAATCCTCCTTCATCAGAGGAGGCTGGATCAGGGGAGTGGAGCAAAGGCAGAGTGACAGACTGTGGTACAGAGCTGGTAACCTCATTCTGTCCAGAAGTAGGGAACAGAATAATGTTATTTGGCAAAATTCAACATGTAAAAACTAATTTAAAAAGGAAATGAATACAGTATTCCACGTAGTTGCTATATAACCTAACTTTTAAGACAAACTTGTATAGGGGTGATAGATCCCCTTTAACCTCTTACAGCCAAATAATCGTAATGGCACCAATTAATTTTGCCCTTATCTCTTCAATAAAGGCTCATCTTGAATCAGTCCTGGGTGTCATGTTCATGGACGACATGACCCTTGCTAGGAGGACCACAGTACAGAAACTTTGCCCACTGCACATGGTAACCTTTACTCTTTAACCCTTTGAGTGCCAGATAGGTACGCAGAGCAACGTGTTGTGTACCCCTCTGACACTCAAGGGGTTAAGGACCAGAGGGATGTGTGATGACATTGATGAAATAGAGGTACACATCAAGTATCAAAACAAAGTTTGTCGGCTCATTTACTCTGCCTGCTTCAGTTTAGAAAAACTACCAGTAACTGTCATGTTTTCCTCTATTAAAGGGATAGTGATGTTTAACGTTAAGTTGCTTTAATATTGTAGGCATTAAAAAAATTTACATCAATGTAAGTCTTATCTCTCAAACCTTTATGGTTTGACAGAAAGTTACCTCTTCCTGGCTGTTTCAGAGATGACAGTGCTCTAGCTGACAGTAGCAGATTCTGGTCATTTGACAGGACGGCAGCTATTAAGCAGAGTCGAAATCAGGCAATTTAGAAATGAATACTTCATTGGAACAGTGTACTTGCAAAACATTTGCAAACATACTTTTCATGTTACTGCCATTCTGAAGATGTTTAGTCTTTTGAAATATTATTTATTTGATTCCCCCCCACGCTATATCATAGGCACCTCCTTATTAAACTAGCCCCTTCTCTAACCAGTGTTCCTCTTATACACTGTCTATACCATCCTGTGTTGTTTTACTGGTATCCTATACCATCTTACCATCCTAGTACAGCAACTTCCTTCTGCGGAGGTACAATCCATCTCTACTATAAACACTGGCCCAAAAGCAAAAAAAACAGCCCAGTCCTCTAGATGCATAAAACACTGTTTAGCCATGCCTTTAACCCTGTAACATCTCACTGTCTTCCTAGTGTAGTGCTTTGCACTGGTAGTACATCTGAAAATTACACCTTATAGTTAATTTGCTTGAGACCTAAATTCCCGAAATCATTAATGGATATCCATCTGACTTTGTCGTGCCCACCCCTCCCAATAGTCTATCAACCAGATTCACTGCATGCCAGACCGAGAACCCCAGGATACAGCAGACTGTTGGGGTGAGCTGTCACCAGGATCTCTACAGTCTTACTTCCTAATTGTGGAATTCCATATTATCACTACATATGCAGGTCTGCGTGCATCACAAATCTCAACACTATTTGATGGGCTATTATCCTGGCTATTTAAAAAGAATAGAGCAAATATTTTCGGTAAACTGCCTCTCTGGATCTCTAACTGGAGCTTCCAAGTAGGCTACTTGATCACAGCTGACGTAAGCACTTTTGTTCAGGTGTGCAAACATATGGCAACATGTACATTGAGTTAGCTTGACAGTAATGCTAACACTCACTATCCCAGTTACTGCAAGCTTGTAAGGCAGGCAGATATGTGTAACCCCACCATTACCACAATAATTGAACACAGAAGAGAGAAAAATGTAATTCTAATCAGTGCACATGTGTCTGACAACTTCTCTCTTGGAAGTGTAGAAGCCCACAAACTGTTTTATTGTTCATCTCTGTGGAATATGTTGATGCTTTATAAATAATGATGATAAATAATTGCTGCAGAATTGCACCTCTTTAGCTTGCTGAATACTATTTCTTAGACAAAAAAGTTTTTTGAGTGTAACCTTTTATCTCTGTTTTTCAATATCTACAGCTTATCCTTGTCTTAGGAGGTATACCTTTCCTATGGAATGTGTCTGAACAAATTCTGGATCGGGCAGGCTTTGGTACAGAATACGAGGTGGGTATGTCTGTACTCCATAGCGGATCTGTGGTCATCCTTTTCTTTATTAGGAGGTTTCCAATGTATTATAGTGGCAAACTGATGTGTGCCTGACACAACCCGGGGTGGCAGTAAGGAGTAGATATGCTGAACTCCTCACAGTCTGTTTCCAACATGCAATGAAGCCCCCTGTCAAAATGTCTGTATGGACTTGGCCCGTCCTTAACTCCCCTCTGCGCAAAATAAAAACATGGCAGACTCGCTTCACAGCACTCTAAGTGCACGTTCCATCTGGGGATTTAAAACTACGTGGCATTTCTCACCCAGGATCTCTTTTCATAAGAGTATGCTATTATTGCCACCTTCCCTGTCTTCAAAACACCAGTCCTCCCTCCTCCTCTTATATTGCACATCAGCTGCATCTTTCACCCTTTTTCCCAAGCACAGTCCATTTGCAGAATAAGATGTGTTGTGAGCGGAGAGGTACGTGAGGTCAACCCTTGGAGTGCCAGAGAGGTATCTGATGCATTGCAACGTTAATTTGGCTGCTTAAAGGGATAGTATTTCATATATGTAAGTAATTTTAATATTGTAGAGATTAAAAATATGAATAAAATGAGGTATGTCCCATCTCTCAAACTTTTATAGTTTGAGAGATTGAAGCAACCAAAGTTTGCAAAGTTCTTGCAAACCAGGCACACTCTGTAGCCCGTTCCAATGAAGTATTTATTTCTAGATTGTGCTATTTCGGCTCTGCTGAAGAGCCGCAGTATGGTCCCGGGACCAGAATCTGCTTTTCTCAGCTAGATGGCAGACTTCTGTAAAACCGGAACTTTGGATGCTTCGATCTCTCAAACTATAAGATTGAGAGATGGGACAGAACTCCTTTTATTCATATTTTTAATCTCTGCAAATTAAAATTACTTAAATATAAGCCATACTATCCCTTTAATTTAATGGATGATTCTGTGTACTATTGAGGCAGAGTAAAGGGGTCATTGACATGGGTGGGTGGTGGGATAAGTTTGTTACCAGCATGTTTCGATGTACCGTGTGGGCTGTGAGCTGCCTGTTATTTTGCCAACCACTGTGCTGCCTCATCATGTGCCCACCAATTTTATCTCACTGCAGCATGGTGTACATCAGTATTTGCTAATACAGCTCTCTGCAATTTATTGCATCACTTTGCAGGTATGTTGTGCTTGATGGAGCAACAGGTATCTCCCTGCCTTCTGTTAAGTTGTACCTAGCTTCATGATTTCATGGATAACAGGCAGGATATGCATAACCTTTACACTCATTGTAAAGCAAAAGAAAATGTTATCAATCTACTTGCAGAGAAATAACATGAGGTTAAGATCTGCTCATCTCACTATTGGTCACTTTTTATTACTCATCAGAGTTTATTTTAAGTGACCAGTAGTGAGATAAGCAGATGTCCCCCTCACATTATTTCTCTCTAAATAATAAATTTGATCAAGCTATTAATAAATTTTGACATTTTTGATTGACGTTTTATTATCTTTTTGTAATATAGGTTATGTTCTAATTTTGTCCAAATTTTCCTACATCATCTGGGTATTGAAACAGATGAATAGTGGTGGAGTGCTTAGTGTGGCAGGGATCACTTTTCTCTTCCATATGTGTGCTTTGTAATTACCCTACTGTACCATCAGGGGAATCCTCTTTTCATGTAAAATTTGAGTTAGTATGCACTGGATATTTTTCCCTATATATAGATGAATAATATCTCACTAGCGCTATGGCTTTCTGGGGCAAAGATATCTCAGATGTCATCCCAGTAAAACTGTCAGTAGGGCAAAAATTGATACGATGGTACACAAACTGTTACAGTAGGTATCCATTTGCCCTACCAACAGAAACTACAACAAACGGGACACAGAACCTGACTTTTGGTCCAATGTTCGACATGAGGTTTTTTTGTTCGCAAAATTCGCGCTAAATAGCATGGGAAATGGGAACATCAAAGGAAAACAGCTAACGTTCTATTTGTCAAACTTTCCAACAGAGAACTTGAGCTCTACAACAGTCACCCAAATACTACCTCCAACAAGAAAGTGAAACAGTACTAGCATTAACACTATCCTAACACAGATACGATTGAGCTGTTTAGCACCTAACTGTCATCCAGTATTCTTCTGTAATCTGTGATCATCCTTCTTATCTTCTTTCCTTGTATCTTCTTTCTTCATCCTCTTCTGATATATTATGCCTCTATATAAATAAATAAAAGCACCATGTTGAAATAAAATAATGTTGTGCCCAAAGATATGAATGCTGTTTCTTGTATGCTGCATCCGGCAGTTGCAGTAAAGCGGAGCAAAGATTCCCCTTGTAGCTACCTCTCGGGAAGTTGCCAGAGCCATTCTGAGGAAAATTTGATGGGGGGGGGGGAACTTTGCTGTGCTTTAGACTATAAGAAATGACATGCATATCTTTGTGTGCATCATTGATTTCAATATTCTTCTATTTCTATGTGGTGTTTTTATTTATAGAGGTGTGATCTATTTGAAGAGGATGAAGAAAGAAGCTATTAAAAAAGAAAGCATACAGAAGAAGACTTAAACTGACATTGGATGACCAGGATGCTGAAGACCCCGCTGGACATCAGTATTATATGTAAGTGTTTTTCAGGTGATGTTTTTAGCTTTAGGAGGATTAACACTGTGAGTTCCAGTGGAGTATGCAACACTTTCAATGTGTTGCATACCCCACTGGCACTCATAGGGTTATTTTTTTTCTTACATTACACACCGTTTTTTCCTCTCCAGTACTTTAGATGTATTGATGTGGGTCTTAGGGCCCCCTATTAATACATCCACTAGTCACTTAGGTTTTTTCCCCTGCCAGAAAAGCAGGTTTTCTGCACAGGAGCTCTTCATTCGATTCTACTCAAATCTTTTCTTTGTCATTATGGAGGGCCTGCATGCAGGCCAGGCTGCGTCTAAGATTATCGGCTCTTCCAGGATCAAAGCAACCATCTGTCAAATGTATCCTCTTGGGAAGAAGCCTGTTACTTTTTGAGTCACAGTACACTCCACCTTGTCAGTAGGTGCTTCTTGGGCCTACAGAAACCAGGCCACTGCTGAGCAGCTGTGTAAGGTGTTGAAGTGGTTCCACTTGCATACTTTCACCAAATGCTACCCTGTGAATGTCCTAGCCTCGGTGGAGATCAGCCTTGAACAGAAGGTCCTTCAGGCTCTGGTGCCTGTTTAAGGGTCCTTCTACTAATTTTTCCTTTACTGGATTCTGAGCCCTGTTGGTTCTTATTCTTGTTCAATTGTTCGGTGTGTTAGTTAGGTGTCTCTTGACACCTTAGGTTCATGTTGTACCAGTTAGTCATTTTGAATACAGGTCTGCATTTAAAGGGATAGTAATGTTTCATAATAAAAGCAGCTCTAATTAATCATCATAGTATTTGGACTTTGGAGAGTGTTGTTTCAATTCTATCAGAGTTGTAGTTCAAGAGTAATTCAATGACAAAGTATCCCCCTTCCGCCCCTTTTACTGATGTAACACTGCTCAGCCAGAGCAGGAGGGAGGTGCCCAGGTAGACTACAGAGAGGGACAATCTTCAATTAAGATAAGGGAAAAACCTGAAAAACTTGTCAAGGGGGGCAGGGCTTTCATTGTTCTCATAGGAAGAAGATTGTCCCCTGCTGTTATCTGTCTGGTCTGTGGACTGCATTCCACATCTGAGAAGAGATGGCTTACACTAGGTAAAAGGGGCAGGAGGGGAAACTTTGCTTGTGAATATCTCTCAAACCATAAAGGTTTGAGAGATAAGACTTATGTCGTTCTTTATTTTATTTTGTAGGCATTAAAAAAAATTATATAGATATATAATAATAAGAAGTATTACTATCCCTTTAAGGGCTATTCTTTTATTCCTCTCAGAGAAATCTTTGTTGATAGCTTTTTGTATATCCCCATTGTTCTTGTGTTCCACATTGGATGACAGAGAAAAGAGGATTTTTAGTGCACCTACAGTTAAATATTTTCTTAGGCCATGTGAAACACAGGACTCTCACCAAGAAGGAAAAACATGTGGTTTAAGTCCATGTGCAGTGGAGTCCTCTGTTCAGGGGACTTCTTTCTATTCTCCCTCTTCTTAAAGGGATAGTAATACCTGAAAATAAGTTTATTTTATATTGTAGCCCTTAAAAAACCATGAAAGTTGATATAAGTCTTATCTTCCAAACCTTTATGGTTTGGGAGATATTCATATGTAAAATATAGTATAGTTCACTTTTCCTTGCTGTTTCAGCCAAGTCTGCCATCTAGTGGACAGATTTGGAATTCGGTCCACATAGCAACCGGCAGCTCTTTAGCAGTGGCGAGATCACGATCTTTGAAAATAACTACTACTTTGGAACTGTGTACAAAGTGTGCCTGGCTTGAAAGCACACTTTGTAGACCATTCCAATTAAGAAATTCTTTTTAAAGATCATGATCTCAGCACTTCTGGAGAGGCACTGCTGGTCGGGCAACCGGATTCCAAATCTGAAGTGTGGAGCAATGACATCACTCCAGGGGAAACTTTACTTCTGAATATCTCCCAAACCATAAAGGTTTGGGAGATAAAACTTATATCATTTTTCATGGTTTTATAAGGGCTACAATATAAAATAAACTTATTTTCAGGTATTACTATCCCTTTAATATTCACACTGGTAATAGGGGGTAAAGTGGAGGGCTCTCTACCTCAGAGTCCTTACCTTTTTTGAAGTGCCCTGCTCTCCAGTAGGATGGAGCTTTACCCCATGGTTCCTGTGTTCCACACAGAGAAAATATTTAAGTACACTAAAATCCTCATATGGAGCCTCTTTTCAAACTGTGGTGGTTTCTCACAGTTTGAAAGACCTTTCCATAGAATAATGGCACGTTATCGCTCCTTTTTGCTTGTTATCCGTTCCTCAGAGGCACGGCTCTCTGGTCATTAAAAGATTTCTAAACTCTTTTTACAAACCTTTCATTTCTTTAGATTATTCAGTCATTGGTGTTTCTTCTACTCGCTACACTGTTCAGTGCACTGACTGGTCTTCCATGGAGCCTCTATAATACTTTTGTCATAGAAGAACGACATGGGTTCAACCAACAGGTAAAATATTTTTTTTGATATTTTGCTGTGTAGTATGTCCCCCACAGCTGTAAAGCCAATGCCTTAGAATTTAGTCATTGTGTCCCCATTGTGTGATGTTTGGTCATTTTTATTTACAGCATTGCAGTTGCTTGAATCATGGTCTTGCTGATAAATAGGCTTCTCTCTCATGCGTTCAACGTATATATTCATAATTTATGCCAATGTATAAAATAATGCATCAGTTTTACAGCATATTAATACAGAACAATGTTTCCCAACTCAACTCCTTGTGCCACGCCAACCGTCCAAGTTTGAAGGATATTCCTGATTTAAGATCAGATGAATCAACCACAATGACTGATCCACGGATTACTCACCTGACAGTAAACAAGGCTATCTTGATAATCTGACTTGTTGGTGTGCCTTGAGGACTAATGCTGGAAAATTTGGCAAACATTGGTATAGAATACTTTAATCTTTTCCCAAGTTAGTGATCTCCCTGTCTGAAATAATCAGGAAGTTTGATTTCCAAACCCCCCCCCCATCCAGAACACACTCTCAGAAAAGCTTTTTCTCTGTCGTCCAATACAGGTGACTGGTAACTTTGGGTAGGCGATCTGCCCCTTTAATTGTAGGCAGTAACAATTCTAAAATTGTATGCAGGGGGTAGAGCCTACCTTCCCTCCTTGTCTGCAGCTAGCCAACCAGCTCCAGAAAGATTTGTTCCTTGGTGAAGATAACACAAACAAGATAACAGTTCTGCTATAGTTTTAGAAATGTTTTTATTTTTCTGTTAGAAATGGAATACCACCATTAGGCGGATTAGCATAACAGACAATGCCCTTAGATCTGGCTAGCTCAGTAACCAGGTGCTTTTTGTGGACCTTAAGCCCTGGGGGAAAAATCTTGGCTACAAGTTTTTTCCTCAGGAGTTGCCAACCGAGGCTTCTTCTTAATACATGGTAGTCTGAAGACAGAAGATCTGCAGGAAAGGTGAGCAACCCTTTGAGTGCTGCAGGTCCACATGTCCCACAGTGCCCCTCCGCACAGGGGTTTACCTTTTGGAGTTCCTATCGCACACTCCTGCACTCATTGGGTCTATTTGTATGTCTGTTGGGTGTTTTGGAGCAGGTTTATGTGGTAACTTAACCCTTTAGCTGCTGGTTTTGCATCTTTTGGTGGGTTTTCTGGCACTTTTCGTACTGGTTCAGTGTTTTTAGGTATCCTAACATGTTCTAGTGATGTTTCAATTTTGTAAAATTTGAGTTTGCGCGCTTTACTGCATAGGCGCCATTGCTCCATTCACTCCTCTGGGACTGTACAGTTTTGGACATATCTCTGCAACCACTTAACCTAGCTACTTCAGAGATGGCTCATTTTTCTTGTCTGCCCTTGCTCTATCATCCGGTTCATGTTTCCAGTGTGTTGGGGGGCTTCTGGCACTGTTTGGGTACTTTTCTGGGAAAACTACATTTCCCATGAGTTCTTGCTTTGCACGCTTGTTTCTGATTGACTCCCGCCAGGGCAGCCACTTTGGGCCATTTCATACCAGACTGTTCCCTCAGCTCCGCATGCCTCCTCCAAGCCCAAACAGCAATGGAAGCCCAAGGTCTCCTCCAAGCCCAAGGCTTCCAAGCCTTCTTCGGCATGACTCACCGAACCCAGGTCCCCACTCTGCTGTGGGTGGTCGTCTGCGTCACTACCACAGCATCTGGGAGGATTCAGTGGCGGACCCGTGGGTTTTACAGGTGGTGACGGAAGGGTACAGGATCCCTTTTGTCTCTCTTCCTCCTTTTCGCTTCTTTCCTTCTCCTACGCCTCAGGGCGCGGAGAAACGCCGGCTGTTCAATAGAGCTATTCAGGCTTTTCTGGACATGGCTGTTCTAGAGCCAGTTCCCGTTCAGGACAGAGGTATGGGTTTTCGCTCAAACCTCTTTGTGGTCTCCAAAAGGGACGACGGTTGTCACCCCATTTTGGATTTGAAAGATCTCAATTCCTTTGTGATCCGGACCCATTATCACCAGGAGTCTCTATGGATCTTCAGGACATGTATTTACACATCGCCATTCATTCAGAGAGCTGCCAGTATCTCAGATTTGCCTGTGACCTATGGCATTTTCAGTTTTCAGCTCTTCCCTTTGGTCTGACTACATCTCCTCAAGTTTTCAACTGTGTCCTGGTAGCCTTAGTGTCCGTCCTCCACTGGGACGGCATTAGAGTTACTCCATACATGGACTACCTGCTTCTGAAAGCCCCCTCTGAGGAACTTCTTCGTCAGCAGGTTCAGCAAATGCATTCACGCTATCACCCATCACAGGTGGATCATCAACATGGACAAATCAGATCTTGTCCCATCCCAGCGTTTGGTCTTCGTGGGCCTTCTCTTCGACACTCAGCAGAACATGGTGTTTCTCACAGGCGAGGTAGATCACCAGATCGCCCACAGGGTTTCTGCGGTTCTGGCTCACGATCCAGTTCCAGCCAAGAAGCTGTCCTCTCTAGTGGGGAAATTCATCTCCACCATAGAAGCTGTCCCATTTGCCATGACGCACACCAGGGAACTCCAGAGGTTTGTGATCCAGGTTTGCAGGGGTCAGCCGGACCTTCTGAAGATGTCAGTGTCCCTCCCTCTTCATGTGGAACTGAGTTTGTCATGGTGGCTTGACCTCCCCAATCTGCTGAAAGGCAAGTCCTTCCTGGTATCCTTCTGGGCCACAGTGATGACAAATGCCAGCCTCTCCTGCTGGGCAGTGGTCCTGGGTCGCCTGAGTGCTCAGGATCGGTGGTCTCCGGAGGAATCTCTCCTTCTCATCAACATGTTGGAGCTTCGGGCGATATTTCATGCCCTTCGTCATTGGACATCTCGACTGGAAGACTTTCCAGTCCGGGTACAGTCTGACAGCCCCATGGCCGTGGTTTACAGCATCAAGCAGGGCGGAACAAGAAGTCTCGCCGTTTGGTTAGAGGTCAAGACTCTTTTGTCCTGCCATATCTGCAGTGCACATTCCTGGCGTAGACAACGTCATGGCGGACTTCCTCCGTTGACACACAGTGGACAGAGGAGAGTGGGAGCTGCACCCAGAGGTGTTCCCCCTCATTGTTAATAAGTGGGGTCTTCTTTACATCGACCTGATGGCGACAACAAGAAGGTTCCGAGGTTCTGCTCTCGGTGGAGGGACCCTCTAGCCAATGTCAATTCCTTGGTTATTTCCTCTGGCCTACATTACAGAAATTGTGACTGGAACGATGTCCAGTCATTCTGATTGCTCCGTACTGGCCTCGCCAAGCTTGGTTTCCAGAGCTTACTGGATCTGTCAGTGGCAGAGCCATTCCGGCTCCCTTGCTGTCCGGATCTTCTTCTACAGGGTTACCTGTGCAAGGAGGATGTTCATCGGCTAACTTTGACGGCTTGGAAGTTGAATCCTCAATATTGAAAGGTGTTTTCTTCTGGGGTGGTGGCTACTATGCTCAATGCATGCAAACCTGTTTCTTCCAAGATCTACCATTGTGTCTGGTCAACCTTTCTATCTTGGTGTGCTGACAAGGACCTGTCTCAGTAATTTGATCTGCCTACGGTCCTGCCCTTTTTGCAGGACAGTGTGGATAAGGGCCTCCGCTTGAGTTCCTTTAAGGTTCAGACTTCTGCTCTCTCTGTTTTGTTTCAGAGGTGCATTGCCGTCCTTCCTGATGTCAAGGTTTTCTTCCAGGTTGTTCCTCACACTTGTCCAGCCTTCAAGAATCCTGCTCCTCCATGGGATCATAACTTGGTTTTGGGTGTTTTTCAGCGCCCTCCATTTGAGTCTTTGGCTACTACTCCTCTACACCTGTTGACATGGAAAATTCACTTTCTCCTGGCGATCGTGTCAGTTTGCCGCATTGCAGAGTTACGTGCTCTGTCCTATTAGCCACCCTATTTGTCCTTGTGAAACACCAAGGCAATGCTTCGCACTTCTCAGGAGTTTCTCCCGAAGGTGGTTTTGGAGTTTCACATCAATCAGGAGATTGTGGTGCCTTCTTTCTGCCCTGACCCCACCCATGACAAGGAGAGGGATCTCCAATTGTTAGATGTGGTGCATTGTCTCAAGTTTTATGTACATCGCACTGAGTCTATCAGGCAATCTGACTCGCTGCTCGTCATTCCTGAGAGTCCCAGGGCAGGAAGACATGCATCCAAAGTGAGTATTGCTTCTTGTTCAAGTCCACTATTCGTAAGGCTTACGAGTCGAGGAAGAAGCCTGACCCCTTTCGGGTCACGGCTGATTCTACAAGATCTATTGGGGCTTCTTGGGCTTACAAGAATCAGGCCTCCGCTGATCAGTTGTGCAAGGCTGCCACTTGGTCGTCTTTGCACACCTTTTCGAAGCACTACCATGTTGATGTGCTGGCATCGACTGACGCCAGTTTTGGGAGGAAGAACCTGGAGGCAGTCTTGCCTGTCTAGGATCTTTTTTGGTTCTTTGGTGCTTCCTTCACTTTTGAGCCCTGTTTTCTCTAGTTCAGTGTGCTGTTTAACAGTTGGGGTGTTACCCCTGTTCAGTGTCCGTTGACACTTTGTTGGGCTGTCTCTGATCTGATAGTTCATATCTGCACTGCTGACTTTGGGGGCCTTGTGTCTGGTCCTTGCCTTACTTCCCGCCTCTGGGAAACTCAGTGGTTGGACATCCCAGAGTTACCAGCAACCTGTATTGGATGACAGAGAAAAGAGGATTTTAGTCTTACCTGTTAAAGCCTTTTCTCTTAGTCCATACAGGTTACTGGTCTCCCACCCTGTCAACGGCCCATGCTTGGCTCTCCTGTGGCAGACCGTGGGGGTCCTTCGGGGTCATGCTCACAGGAGTCTTCTTTCCCTTCCACTAGCTAGTCAATAGTTAGCTTCTCAAATTTTTCTGGAGCTGGTTGGCTAGCTACAACCAAGGAGGGAAGGTAGGCTCCACCCCCTGCATAATATTCTAGAATTGTTCCTGCCTAACATTAAAGGGGTGGATCACCTTCCCAAAGTTACCAGTAACCTGTGTCGACTAAGAGTAAAGGATTTAACAGGTAAGACTAAAATCCTCCTGTCTCGCTCCATTTCTCACTTAACAGACTTTTCTCAGGAGCTGCTAGATCTGGCCACAGGAAATCCTAAAATTCCCCTTGTTAGCAATATAAGATTCCTCTCATGACTCACTAGTGGGGGCAAAGTCACATGTCCATTTTAACGTCTAAATCAGCCAGTAACTAACCTGTGTATTAAACAGCTTTCTGCATGTAAAGTAATAGTATTACACCCCTAAATACTAACCTCGCTAAAAGATTGGCCCTGGGTCCCTGATTACCACTAGCTTTCTCTCGTGACACAGGAATTAATCCTTACCTAGTTGCATGGCCAATCACTTGGTGTAAATTGAAGAATAAATAGAAGCGGCCGATGCTGATTGGGGACTGATGCTATGGTAGTTGGGACCAATGTCTCAAATACACACAAAGCCAATGCGCTTGCATAGCGTTGGCATCTTATGTGATTTTGGCAGTGTGCGAGGTCACTGGCTCTGGGGGGGGGGGGGGGGTTAGATGTAATTTGCTGCACCCATAGTGTCAGTTGCTGACCAGAGAGTAAGTGTCTAAGCATGCTAATGATATACAGAGACCCCTGACCAAACTTGGAGTTTGGGGGTGTACTATTCTTTTAATAAAGCCAAGCTATATGTAATTATATCTTTAAAAAAAAAAACAAACAAAACTTTACAATTGTAGATTGCATTAGTTGTGTGAGCGCACATGCTTGCTACTGTCATTAAGACCATTCATATGAAGGCAAAAGTGCATAAACCTACTGCACCATAGAGGACAATGAAAATACTTATTAGTTTTAATAAGACTTTAATTTGACTTTGACTCAGAGATTTCAAACGCATTGCTTCACATTATCAACCCCAAATCAGCTGCATTATGCCAAAGGTAAAGTTCAGCAAGCCAGGGGGACAACTGTGGATGAAATCCGCTGCTACTTGAGACACAAATAAACGTTCCTCAATTTCTCATTTATTTAAATGTGGAATTTAAACCCCCTGAGTGCTAGAGAGGTCTCCATTGTTTTACTTTGGAATTAATTGACGACCTCTTTAACATTCATAGGGTTAAAAGGAACATTTATACCAGTGGTGGGCAATGTATGGCCCTCCATCAGGTGACAGACTACAGCACCCATCATTCGCTGCCAGCCTATATTTTTCCAGTTGGTTTGCTCCATAGTATTTTGTGTAAATCCCAGAGACTTGTGGGGAAGTCCATGATTAAGGCAATTCTCACAATCACACATCCTATATAAAAATTTGCTATGTATGTTTGTCAGAAGCTGTCATGCGCAGTAGAGACAGCTTCGCATACTGCAGTCATGCACAGTACAGACTGATCGTGCCGTGGCTGATACTGAGCAGGGTGCTCTGAATTTAGACTGTAGGACTACGTTTTAAATTCGGAGCACCTTGCGCAGGCAGTCTCTTCTGTGCATGTGTGCTCCGAGGCCATTGCTGCCTGGCACTGTGGCCCGTGTACACGGGCTGTTCAAATAGTTGGTATAATAAACACCTTAATATATTGTGTCCAGTGCAGCACATCCTTCTTAACAAGTATTTTGTGACCTGAATTGTCATTTTGTGATGATTTTTTTCTTTGTTTGCAGACACTGGGCTTTTTCTTTAAAGATGCTGTGAAGAAGTTCTTGGTTACACAGTGCATTCTTCTACCAGTCACAGCTCTTCTGTTGTACATCATCAAAATAGGTGGTGACTACTTCTTCATTTATGCCTGGCTCTTCACTCTGGTGGTTTCCTTGGTGAGATAAACAAAGTGACCTGTCATTGTTGTAATGTATGAATGTGCTGGTTAGTTTAATTACAGATAAGCATTTATTCCCCCAGTATATCATCCATTCTCTAATTTCCAGGTCCTTGTAACAATATACGCGGATTATATTGCACCGTTATTTGATAAGTTTATACCTCTGCCAGAGGGGGAGTTAAAAGAAGGAATTGAAACCATGGCAAAAAGCATTGACTTCCCATTGACCAAAGTATACGTTGTTGAAGGTAAACATACTTTTTATTATGTGTTTCTTTGTAACATGCGCAAAGGAAGAAAAGGGGGGATATGAGGTGGGTGTAGTAAGAACTGGAGCAAGTCAGCTGCACCATAGGGGACACACAAAAATTGCCATTGGAGCTTTAACCTTTGGAGTTTTCATGTGATGTCCAATGTGTTGCTTTGCAATACGTTGGAGACCTCTCTAGCATTCAAAGGGTTAGAAGCCCCAATTAAATCATTGGGCATTTTTTGTCCCCTGTGATGCATTTGGTGTGCTCCAAAATGACTCCAGCAGGGTTATGCACCAAGTTGTGTTAGAGTGAGATCACTCTTATGACCCTTTGTATGAACAACTCCTCCTTTCTTAACCCCTTAACGTCCAATGACGTGCTAGAACCGTCACTGCTATTTTGATGATATGGACCAGTGACGGTGCTGGCATGTCACATACTCCTGCAGGAGCTCTGTGAGTAATAGCGGGGACTGAAATTGATTGCTCCAAAACCGGAGCGATCTCTTTCAGTCCCCCGTTCGGCGTGCCGGCACACGTGATCAGTTCAACACCTAATGACGTGCCAGAACCATCACATCAGTCCCTACGTTCAAGGAATAGTAATGTTTCACAACAATCGCAGCTCCAATTAATCGTCATAGTATTTGGGCCATGGAGAGTGCTATTTCAATACTGTCCGAGTTGTAGTTCAAGTAATTGAATTATAAAGTTTCCCCCTCCTGCCCCTTTTACCCAGATTTGGAATCTGGTCAGACCAGGCAGCTCACAGCAAGAGACAGTCTTCGTACTGTGAGAACAATGAAAGTCCTGCCCCCATTGACAGGTTTTTCCCTTTTGCTAATTGAAGATTGTCCCTCTCTGTGATCCACTTGGACACCACCCTGCTGCTCTGAGGTGAGCAGTGTTACATCAGTAAAAGGTACGGGAGGGGGATACTTTATCATTGAATTACTCTTGAACTACAACTCTGACAGTATTGAAATAACACTCTCCACGGCCTAAATACTATGAAGATTAATTGGAACTGCTTTTATTGTGAAAAATTTCTATCCCTTTAAGGACCAGTGACTGCTCTGGGATATCATGACTTTTTTTGTATCATAGTGAGCCTTATCGCTGGGAGAGCCTAAATCTGACTGCGCCAAGCAGTCCATTTCAGCCTCTCCAGCAGAGCCGGTACGTGTGACCGCTCACATGCACCAGCTCTCCAAACACGAAAATAAATTGTATCTCTTTAGCTTGATGGATCAGGTGCTTCATTCTGTCTCCTGGATATGCACCTTTGTGATTTCTTGTGGAGATGTTAATGAGTTTGTGAGTAAAAATGAGATAGTATGCAGATTTAATTAGACTTGCCAACAAGGTATGATGTTGATCCAGGGTGTAATTGACTTTGCTCCAGGGTGAAATTGGGCTGCCATTTTGGAGTTAGGGAACTTTTTTTTTTTTTTTTTTTTTTTATTTATTTATTATTCTCTTGGATCAAAAGTGGAACAGTTTCTATTGTTTTAGTTAACTTTCACTTGTTTACTTGATGATTGAACTTGATAGACTCACATCTTTTATTTACCTTATCAACTATGTAAGTCTATGACATGCATAAAAAGTGATGCCCACCTGCCACTTGGCAGCAACAATATTTTCCTAGTCAGAACTAACATGCATTGCAACCGAGCTTCTAACCAAAGAAATGTGGTCAAATGTATAAAGGCAAACGTAGCACGATACTGGGGCAAACCATGTACAACTGTGGGAACAATTAAATGGGTTTGCTATAGATGTGTCTCAGACATATTAGAAATTGTTATTTCTCTGTCATCCAACACAGGTTACTGGTAACTTTGGGTAGGCGATCCGCCCCTTTAAGTAGGCAGGAACAAGTCTAGAAATGACTGCAGAGGGTGGAGCCTACCTTCCCTCCTTGGCTGCAGCTAGCTAACCAGCTCCAGAAAGATTTGTTCCTTGGTGAAGATAATACAGGCAAGAGAACAGTTCTGCTATACTTTTAGAAACTTTTTTATTTTTCTGTTAGATATGGAATACCACCATTAGGCGGATTACCATAACAGACAATGCCCTTAGATGTGGCTAGCTCAGTAACCAGGTGCTTTTTGTGGAACTTAAGCCCTGGGGAGAAAATCTTGGCTGCAAGTGTTTTCCTCAGGAGTTGCCCACCCAGTCTTCTTCTTAATACATGGTAGTCTGAAGACAGAAGATCTGCAGGAAAGGTGAGCAGCCCTTTGAGTGCTGCAGGTCCACTTGTCCCACAGTGCCCCTCCTCACAGGGGTTATTCCTGGGAGTTCTTATTGCACACTCCTGCACTCACTGGGTCTTTCTGTTATGTCTGTCAGTGTTTGGAGCAACTTTATGTGGTAAATTAACCCTTCAACTGCTGATTGACTTCTTTTGGGTTGGTTATTGGCACTTTCCCTACTGGGTTCATTGTTTTCTGGGTCTGATTACATGTTCTAGTGATGTTTCATGTATTTTTATTTCTCAGTTCCAACTTTGACAAAATTGAGTTCCGGCGCGCTTTACCGCATAGACGCCATTGTCCCATTCAGTTTGGGACATATCTCTGCAACCGCTCAACCAAGCAACTTCATAGATGGCTCATTTTAATTATCTGACCTTGCTCTATCATCCGGTTCACATTTCAAGTGTGTTGGGGGGCTCAGGGGGCTTCGGGCACTGTTGGGGTACTTTTTCCGGGAAAACTACATTTCCCACGAGTGCTTGCTTCGCACGCTCGTTTCTGATTGGCTCCTGCTGTGGCAGCCATTTTGTGGGCTTTACAGAACGAGTATCCTACGCAGGGCTTGGAGTCTCCTTCTCTCCTTTGCAGATTAACCCTTCGCCTGCCAGAGAAGTGTATTTTAGCAATTTCTGGGGTGAAATTTTAATCTTACACACTGTAAATTGGGTGATTAATTATTCTGAACGTTGTAGACACTGTGAGAATGTCTACTCAGTTGGAGCTTGAGACCAGGCCTAAGACTAAGTATGCTGGGGTCTCTATATTACCCATTGCGCATTGTTCCTCATGTCATACAGGGTTACCTAGAGAATTCTCAGGTCATTTCTGCCCAGCCTGTTCTGATGTCCCTGAGTCTATTCCAGGGACCTCCAGCCATGCATTAGAGCCAGTTTGGGTGCAAGAGTTCAAGGCTGCTACCAGAGACCTCGGGTCTCCGTTGCAGCTCTTCCCATCCCAGTTACAGGGTGTCTTCCATTCCTGGCAGACCACTTCCTCAGTCAGATCTTCCCTGCCCAAAACCGCAAGGAGTACCTGACATTTCAGATTCCTCTGAAGAGGAACTGTTGGTGGATTCAGATGTTGAGGAATGTTCTGCTGTGGGCTTCTCTCAGTTTTTTGGGGATCCTTTTGAGGTTGATCCAGAACCAGTCATTCTGGTTGCTCCGTACTGGCAAGTTTGGTTTCTGGAGCTTCTGTTTCTGTCCGTGGCAGAGCCGTTCTGACTCCCCTCCCGTCCAGATCTTTTCCTCCAGGGTTACCTGTGGAAAGAGGACGTTTATCAACTAGCTTTGACAGTTTGGAAATTGAATCCTCAATATTGAAGAAGAAAGTTCTTTCTTCCGGTGTGGTGGCTACCATGCTTAGTGCTCGCAAGCCAGTTTCCTCAAAGGCCTACCATTGTGTCTGGTCAATCTTTCTATCTTGGTGTGCTGACAAGGACCTGTCTCAGGAATTTGATCTGCCCACTGTCCTGGCCTTCTTGCAGGACGGTGTGGATAAGGGCCTCAGTTTGAGTTCCCTTGAGGTTCAGATCTCTGCTCTCTCTGTTTTCTTTCAGAGGTGCATTGCTATCCTTCCTGATGTCAAGGTGTTTTTCCAGGGTGTTGCTTATACTCGCCCTGTCTTTATGGCTCCTTAATCTGGTTCTGGGTATCCTTCAGCGCCCTCCCTTTGAGTCCTTGGCTACTATTCCTCTACGCCTTCTGACATGGAAAATGCATGCTCTGTCCTGTAGACCACCATTTTTGGTGTTTCACAAGGACAAGGCGGTGCTTCGCACCTCTCAGGAGTTCCTCCCCAAGGTGGTTTCGGAGTTCCAGATCAATCAGGAGATTGTGGTGCCGCCTTTCTGCCCTAACCCCACCTCTGACAAGGAGAGGGATCTCCACTTGTTAGACGTGTTGCGTTGTCTCAAGTTTTATGTACATCGCACCGAGTCTGTCAAGCAATCAGACGCGCTGTTTGTCATTCCTGAGGGTCCCAGGGTAGGAAGACCTGTATCCAAAGTGACTATTGCTTCTTGGATCAAGTCCACTTATGAGCTGAGGAAGAAGCATGTCCCTTTCAGGGTCACGGCTCATTCTACAAGATCTATTGGGGCTTCTTGGGCTTATAAGAATCAGGCCTCTGCTGATCAATTGTGCAAGGCTGCCACCTGGTTGTCTGTGCACACCTTTTCGAAGCACTACCGTGTTGATGTGTTGGCATCGGCTGATGCCAGCTTTGGGAGGAAAATCCTGGAGGCAGTTTTTTGCCTGCCTAGAATTTTCTTTGGTTCCTGGTGCTTCCTTCACCTTGAGCCCAGCTGGCTCTAGGTCAGTGTGCTGAGTAACAGTTTCGGGTGTTACCCCTGTTAAGTGTCTGTTGACACTTTATTGTTGTTGGGCTATCTCTGATCTGATGGTTCATATACGCGCTGATGACTTTGGGGGCCTTGCTCCTGGTTCTTTCCTTCCCACCTCTGGGAAACTCAAAGGTTATACATCCTGAAGTTACCAGTAACCTGTATTGGACGACAGAGAAAAAAGGATTTTAGTCTTACCTGTTAAATCCTTTTCTCTTAGTCCATACAGGTTACTGGTCTCCCACCGTGTCAAGAGACCATGCTTGGCTGTCCTGTGGCAGACCGTGGGGGTCCTTCGGGATCACGCTCACAGGAGTCTTCTTTCCTTCCACTATCTAGTCATACTTAGTGTCTTAAATCTTTCTGGAGCTGGTTGGCTAGCTGCAGCCAAAGTTGGAAGGTAGGCTCCAGCCCCTGCAGTCATTTCTAGAATTGTACCTGCCTACTTAAAGGGGCAGATCGCCTACCCAAAGTTACCAGTAACCTGTATGGACTAAGAGAAAGGGATTTAACAGGTAAAACTAAAATCCTGTTGTGTTCTGAGGGGTTAGGTTTGCTGTTTTCTACCTCAGACTATTTGAATTTTGTAAATGTATTTTCTTTTATGATGCAGTTGGTTTCTCATGGAATTACCCCAATTTGCCTTTTACATAAGGCCCATTCATGAGTGAAGTGTATTACTACTTTGCCTTTTGGCTATATAGATAGCCTGCTTAGTGCAATACAGGCAGAAGTGGACTGCAAAATTGTTGATGTGGTGTTTGACCGACTTGTTATCCAGGCTCCAAGCGCTCCTCACATAGCAATGCATACTTCTATGGCTTCTTCAAGAACAAACGAATTGTTTTATTTGATACACTTCTTGAAGACTACTCACCCCTGAATAAGGATGGCACAGAGGAGACAACTGAGAATGAGAACACTGAAGCCAAATTCAAAGTTAAAGTAAGTGCCACTCAGCTTTTCCCTTTGTTTAACACATTGAGATGTATGCCATGTTGCTTAGGTTGTTTGCCCTATCATGATGCTTCTGCATCTGTAGGGATTCAAAGACATTGTAGCCAAGTACTAAATGTCCACACTAATTTGATAATGAGATTCAATTGTTCATTCACATTTGTTTGAACATGTGGTTTATTTTCATCTTTTACTGTGTGTGTGTGTGCGTGTCTGTGTGTGTGTATATAATTATATGCGTTTACATTTTATGGGTGTGTTTTTTCTAACCAGAACATGAATAAGAAGCAAGGATGCAATAACCAAGAAGTTCTCGCTGTTCTGGGCCATGAGCTGGGACACTGGAAGCTGGGACACACTGTGAAGAACATAGTCATTAGTCAGGTGGGAATCTGTAACCCCCTCTGTTTATTTGCCCCTTGTCAAGAGTTACCAGCATTGCATTATCTCAGGATATCTGTTTGATCACAGATGGATCATATCAGTTGATTGAGCCTTTGAATGACCCACCAATGCTCAAGCATTAATTTACTCGATACATATGATTTGTGACTACCTCTATCGTAGATTCTATTTACAATCTAGGTGTGGATGTGTCTTAATGAATCTAGTACAGGGTTGGTCTCCCTTTCGCTCTCCAGATATTGTTCGACTGCAACTCCCATTATCCTAGGTTGACGATCTTCCATCTGGGGATGACTAATTAAATAACAGTTAAAGGGCTGGATTTTGCTTACCCTTTATCTAGTAAGTAAAAGTAACAAAATGTATTTAAGAACTATACTCTAACAATAAGTTGCTCTTAATTCAGCCCATTGACCTGCTTAGGCAAACTTCATTCAGCAGTCAGGTGTGTCTATCTGTTTTTGCATTATATCTGCAGCTCTTGTGTATAACGATTATATGGTGGTCTGCCTCTTAATCTTTCCCCTTACAATGAGCAATGGGCTTAATAGACTTTAGTGACTTGTAAGGCACCTCCTAGTTGTTACCAGACTGAAACAGATTGATCCTGAAAAAACTAGCAGGTAACTAAAAACAGATCATTTAATGGAATTAATTGACTGTTTGACACCTAACAAACGAAGTGCTTCTGATAAAATAAGAGACACTTATTCTTAGGGTATAGTTTCCATTAAAATGGGCTATTTACCCAGATGCCAGTGTTTCTTATGATAATCTTGTCATATAAATGCAAAAGTGAATAGCTGCCCATCAAGCTACACAGTGAGGTGTGACGCAAAGAAAGTGAAGGTTGTTGTATGTTTTATTAAAAAAACATACACGCAAAAGTGATCTAGTTATGCCATAATGTTGGAAAGATTCCCATCTCGGAGAGTGAACAAACACCAGAACAAATGTGAATACCCACTGATACGGAAGGTGGAGGTTTTTTGAGTTGTGTTTTGCAACAAACCTACTTCTGCTGAGTTGGCTGTCTCTATTTGGCATGGATTTTGATTCCCCACTCTTCTCTATTCATATTAACCTTTGTAATGCATTGCACGCCATTCTGGTCTCTTAATAAACACTTTTTTTTTCCACTGGTCTCCAAAGGATGACACAAGGGACTGTATGTAAACCTCCCTAATTGGAGGCAGGCACTTTATTAACTCTGCAAATACTTCTGCTCTTCCCACTCCTTAACCATAGTTTACCTCCTAGGCTTCGATCAGCCAGTTTTTAATTTTTGTGCTATCAAGGAGGCAGTAGACCTGTCGCTCAAGGGGAGATACAGTGCAGTCCTTAAATATTTGGACAGTAATGCACATTTTATTGTTTTGACTCTGTAAGTAATTGGATAAATAACAATCTTAAAGTTACCATATTTAGTACTTTTGTTGCAAATCATTTGCATTCATTGACTGCCTGAAGTCTGTAACCCTCCCTCACCACACTCTGGGTATCTTCCCTTGTGATGCTCTGTCATGTCTTTACTCTAGCCATCTTCAGATCCTGTTTGTATTTGGCCATTTTTCCATTGTTTTGTGTTCATCGATAGAAAGGCATGCTCGGTTGGGTGATTGACTTGGTCAGCAAGAACCTTCAACCCTGTACATCCTGAACCTTCCAACCCTGTACTAGATTCATTAAGACACAACGAATAACTTGTTGATTGGTTTAGCAGTGTATTTGGGTTCATTGCCCTGCAGCAAGGTGAAGTGTATTCCAATACGTTTTGAGGCATTTTGTTGTATCTGAGCAGACAAGATGTTTCTGTACACTTCAGAATTCATCCTGCTGTTGCCATCAGCAATCACATCATCAATAAAGACAAATAAATGCGTTCCGGTGGCAGCCATACATGCTCAAGCCATAACACTATATCTGCTATGTTTCACAGATGAGATGGAATACTTTCGATCATGTGTAGCTCCTTTTTCAATTCTTTCCTCTCTCCATCACTCTGGTGCAGGTTAATCTTGGTATCTTCAGTCCCTATGACTTTGTTCCGGAGAGCTATGGATTTTTTTTTTTCTTTCCTTTATGTGGCTTTTAGTATAGTGGTAAACTGGCCTTTCTCTTCTTGGCTTACAAGTGGTTTGCATCCCGTGGTAAACTTCTGTGATTTATGGTGGTGTAATCTTCTCTGTATTCTACTATCTGATCGTTCTAATCCTACTTCCTGGAAGGTGTTCTTGATCTGTTTGACAGTTGAAAAGGGGTTTTTCTTCACAATTACAAGCATTCTTTGGTCAGCCATTAAAGTTGTCTACCAGATCGTTTGCTATTGCCGATCTAACCTGGGCATTCTTGTTTCTTAACCCCTTAAGGTCCCATGACTTGCCAGGACCGTCAAGGATAAACTTCCATTAAGGACCAGAGATGGTCCGGTCACGTAATGGAATTCAGGGGTCCCCGAACCCTGAATCGAATGCAAGAAAAAAAAAATGCTCCGTGGTCCTTAACTGCTGGCCGCGAGGATGGTCGTTAAGGAGTTAACCATGTACTACACAGTAGACTTTTGACACACCTAATGTTTTGGCTTTGTTTCTGATCTGTTTGTTTCGATCGTTCAGCCTCATGATGGAACTGATTCTTCTTTGTTTCTCATGTAGAGAGATAACCGCAACACACTCTAAATGCAAATATCCTTGTGCATGAATTAACAATGCAACAACACACACCTGGCCAAGAAACAGCTGAGCAGCCAATTGGCCAATTCATTTTGGTCCCCTAAAATGGATGGACTATGTATTTAAAAAAAAAAAACACACACAAACTGTAATAATTCCTACACTGTTTATACCTTGTAAATACCCTCAAATTAAAGGTACATAATGTCCAATACATTTTTTTTCTGGTTTTGTAGATTTAGATAAAAAAAAAAAAAAAAAAAAAAAAAAAAAAAAAATATGTTGCACAAATCCCATCTCACAAACCTTTATGGTTTGAGAGTGATTCACATCTAAAGTTCCCTCCCCTTCTCCTGACATCAGTGCTTTGCTGACAGCAGAAGATCACGGTCCTGGGACCAGCTGGCGGCTCTGCAGCAGATATTGGAAAATAATTACTTCATTGGAACGGTTTACAAAGTGTGCCTGGTTTGCGAATATCTTTCAAGCGTTAAAGGTTTGAGAGATGGGATTTGTGCCACATAATTTATTTATTTTTTTTAATCTACAAAACAAGAAAAAAATTCTTATTGGACATTTACTGTCCCTTTAAAACTGACAGTGTACACTTTATTCTGTTAGTTATTGTTTTAATTCAAATCCAGTGTGCTGGACTACAGAGGCTAAACAACAAAAATTGTGTTATGGCTCTGTACTGCACTATTGTTGTATTTGTAACATCTCTCTTAATTCGTTTTATTTGCTTTTCACTAAAGTAAATGTTATACAAGGTCTAATGCATCTGCGTCTTGTTTAACCTTCCTTTCTGACTTCCACGCCATTGCAGTGGCTGAGAGGAGGGACATTGATGTGTAGAGAAGCAATAGTCTGTGTATAATTTATATCCTTCATAAAGCAAAAAATATTTGGAAATCACTATCTTTATTACCTCTTGTCCTATATATGTAAGGATCCTTAGGAGCAGGGTATCCCTTGAAGTTCATCCTGTATCCTTTGAATGGTATGGTACTTTGTGTCGGTTTGTAACATTGCTAAGAGCTTCTCTTGATGATCTGTTTAATATTACAGCCTATCTGCTCCACATTTCAAAAAAGGCAGTTTACATTTTCATGTTAACATAGCTTTTTTCTGTGTATCTCCAAGGCATTTAAATAATGGGAACGTCTCCACCCTCTAGCTGGGTAGGGCCAATCAACAAGGTTTAAAAAGATGGATCCAGAATGTACCCTTAGTGTTTTTGGTCCTACCCAGCTGGATGGACGCGTAATAAGATTGTAGCTAGGCTGCCGTGAGTGCCTCCGTCCTTTTCCCCCGCTTACCTTCACCTCCGCTGAGTGTTGTTGCTCCATCAGAGACAAGGCTTCTCTTCCCGCTACTGCTGTCAAGCTTCTCATCGGCTTCTCTACGATTGTTGCCCTTTTAAGACGGAACCACAGGCTGCAGCCTCTTCTGGGGGATGTGGACGTCGAGTTTCAGCATGGAACACATGAAGGACCCAGTACGCTTGTGCAGACCACATGTGCCTTTCTGTTGCAGAGTGTTCTAGCTCTAGATCATGTCTAGCACTAAAGAAAAAAATGCCTCTGATCCCCCTAGCAAGGAGGTAAAGTCCAATCCTAAGCATAAGGTGTGTGCAGGCTGCGATTCTAAACTCCCAGCCTCTGACACTTCCAGACAGTGTTACGAGAGTCTTAAAAAGGCAGCATGTACTGACATTCTGGGACAGTTCCAGGACTTCCTGTCCTGGATGAAGTAACCTATGCAGGAAGCCTTTAGATCCATTCAACAGGGAGAACCGGCTCAAAAGAGGCAGCGTAAGGAGTTGGAAGGCACCTCCTCTATGTTGCCAGGTGAGGAATACGACCTGGAATCTCCCCTTGATGACCAATGTTCAGAACTGGGATCAGAAGAGGATGAACTGGTTGAAGAAGCAGGAGTTTTGTATCTTGACTGCACTGATCCCTTTGTTATGCTTATTAGTAAGTCGCTGGGTTTATCTGAAACCCAACAAGATATGGACGTAATGGAAATCCGCCCCTGTCCTTCCTGTCCATTAATCCATTTCAGACCTGCTCCTTTCTGAGTGGAAACTGTGGGATAAAAGATCTGCAGTCCCCAGAAAATTCAAAAGAAAGTTTTCCTTCAGTGAGAAAGATGTCAGTCTTGGGCTGCTTCCCCTAAAGTTGATGCCCTTATCGCCCATTTAGCTAAACGTACTATCTTGCCTATGGAAGATGATACTTCATTGAGCGACCCAATGGAGAGAAAATTGGAGGGAGCGCTTAAGAAACAATTCTCTGTAATTGATGAGAACCTGAAGGCAGCCACAGCAATGGCTTGTGTCTCCCGAGTCATGCTCATTTGGCTGACAAGAGTTGGAAGACAAAATTGAATCAAATGTCTCCAGATATAAGTTATTAAAAGAGGTAGCTACAATCAAATAAGCCACAAATTATTCCCGTGATGCCTCTCTGGATATCATTCGTCACCTGGTCAGGTCCTCAGCCCTGTCCATCTCAGCACGTAGGTCCCTCTGGTTAAAACCTTGGAAAGCAGATACTACGTCTAAAAACAAGCTCCTCTCTCTGACATTTACAGGATCCTCCCTTTTTGGCGAACACCTAAATGAGATGATTAAAAAGGCTTCTGGTGGCAAAAGCCCATTCCTACCACAGGAAAGGAAGTGCAGAGTCTCCCCTCTGTTTCAGTCTTCGTGACCACGGGAGACGCATTTCGTGACCACAGGAGACGCAACTCCAGTCGTTAGGAAGAACAACAAGGAAGATTTTCCAACAGAGGAGGCTTCAGATGCACCTATTCTAGGAAGCTTCAGTTTAAACCTGAAACCCAATTAATGCCATCGGGCCCCAGACTGGATCCCAGTAGGGGGCAGACTGGGATCCTTTCTCCCAATCTGGGAGACCCAGGTAGTTCCGGACACCTGGGTCTCCCAGATTCTGGACACGGGGTACACACTGGAGTTTCTGTCTGCCCCTCCTGCTCCAAAATTTCTCAGATCTCGCATACTGACCAGCGTGAAGACCAGACAGGCCTTTTTGTCTTCAATCAATAGCCTGATGAAGCAGAAAGTCCTAGGAAAGTACCTGTCCAGGAGAAAGGTTCAGGAATGTATTCACTTTTCTTTCTGGTTCCCAAACCCTCAGGTCTCTTCAGGACTATTCTAGACCTCAAGGAAATAAACGCATGACTCAGACACGTCCACTTCAAGATGGAATCAGTGGAGTTAGTAACACACTCTCTGTCAAACAGAATGTTCCTAACCTCCATCGACCTCAGGGATGCCTACTATCATGTTCCGATTCATCTGGCACACAGGAGATTCCTGCGTTTCACGGTCAATCAAGAACACTACCAATTTGCAGTCCTTTCCTTTGGTCTGTCATCAGCTCTCCCAGGGTCTATATATATATATATATATATATATATATATATATATATATATATATATATATATATATATATATATATATATATATATATAATCTCTTTCTCTCTCTCTCTCTCTCTCTCTCTCTCTCTCTCTCTCTCTCTCTCTCTCTCTCTCTCATATATATATATATATATATATATATATATATATATATATATATATATATATATATATATATATATATATATATATAATAATCGGTAAGTAAATTTATACATTTCCTTTCCTCCTTCCCTCTGTTTGGGTCATTCATTCTGGGCACTTAGCAGAGGGAAGAGGTTATTGCTCGATTCTTGACTCTGTGAGCTCTTCTAGTCTTAGTTCTTTGCCACTCAGTCTGAAGTTATTGCTTACTGGCTTCTCGCTGCAACTTGGCAAGCACTAATCCAGATGGGATAACACTATCTAATGTGTTTATTATATGTTCTGACTTGGACACATTGAATCCAACTAGAGCAGATTGTGGCATTGGGTTATGCATTCATCTCATAAGTTCCACTTTGGGCCTACGGGTTTGTAGCTCAAACTTAGCCTTCGTGATTAGCCTTTTATTATTTTCACTGTAGATGGATTCACTGCCATTATGTGCTTTCTTCTGGGTTGGCATGGTTTCCATGTCAGCCCACAGAGGGAGAAAGTAGACCGGGAGCAAGTCAGGCTATTTACTGGCTAGTCTTTTCTGTATCAAGTGCAAGGATAATTCATCTGAAAGTCCTACTAAGGTTTGACCATCCTGTTCTCCCCCTGCTACTACACTTATTGTGAACACCCCCACTTCTGGGAGAGCATCTGTACTGCCTACAGATCTTAATCCCACTTTTGTCCGAGAAGCAAATTGGGTCAAGTCATTTTTACAGTCTGTTCAATCCATTGTAGACCTTTCTAATTGATTTGAGATAGGACCTCTCAGTCATTTGTCCCTCAACAGATCGCTAATAAGAGGATGGCCTCTCATACTCATGATTCTGATGTCAGAAAGACTGCAATATGACCACGTATTTTTTGAGGCCTAAAATCTAGTCTTGCATATGGTCTGAGGGAACAGCCATTCTTGCCTTTTTCAGGGCTTGAAGTAGCACAGCAATCTTGAGTTGAATGTCCAGGCTTGTCAGTATATGGATTGAGTCAATTCAGCAGCCTTTCTGAATACAGTAGGTATGAGCAATAACTGTAATAAATTTATTGACTTTGCTTCTCAATACAAAGAGCACAAATCAAGTGGAAAAAATGCTAAATAAGAAAATTTAGATGTGTGATAAAAAGCATGTGTATGATTATATTTTAGAGATGCCACATATGAATGATTCTTAAATATGCTGGCTGTAAAGAAATGATTAACGTTCTATAGCAAACCTTTCCATTTTTGGATGTTAATGCTCCTTTAAATGTGGAACAGTCAGTGAAATGTGTAAATAAAAAAATAAAATATAATATTTGACCTCTGATGACTAGCCATGAACTGAGATTCATTTACTTGATCATAGTGAAAGCTGAACTGTCTTAAAGGGATAGTAATACTTAAAATGTAAAAAAAATATGTTGTAGGGTTTATCCCCCTGAGTAAAACAAGAGTACTCCCACTGCTGAAAGGTGTTTCATTCAAAAGTTATTAATTTTCAAAGTTGAATTTTTTAGGTGCAATATCACAGTGGCCTGAAATTGTACAGTGGCGCTGTTGCTACACCATCCTATGGATATTTATGGTCCCGGGACCAGAGCTGTCCATAGGATCGTGTAGCAACAGCGCCACTGTACAATTTCAGGCCATTGTGATATTGCACCTAAAAAATTCAACTTTGAAAATTAATAACTTTTGAATGAAACACCTTTCAGCAGTGGGAGTACTCTTGTTGTACTCAGGGGGATAAACCCTACAACATATTTTTTTTATACATTTTAAGTATTACTATCCCTTTAAAGTGGACTCTGTGCCAGATTATAAAAGTAGAGTAAGGAAACTTTGGAGAGGCACGCACCTGCTCTCTACAGTAGTCTCATGCTGTATTCTTGCATTCAATTTAAAAGCCCAATTAAATTAATGGGGCTATTTATTTCTCCCTTATAGTGTAGTTTACCCCAGATTTGCCCATCTTTTTATTTATATATAAGTATACACTGTGTGTGTTTCTCAATAGAAACCCTTTATTTACACTTCATATGTTCTGCAAGTGAATAATATGCAAAGTCAAATTACCTACACTTTCATTTGCTTTTTTACATGCATCTCCTGAACAAGGAGGTTATTGGATCTGTTTCCAGGAAGTTTTCTCCTAGTGATTGTGAAAGAAGGTATAGCAAAACAATGTAGAAAAGCTGCAAAAAGAGCATACACCACACACACTGTTTCAGAGATGGCTTACATGGTTTCATTGTCCTGCTTTGATGGTCACTGAGCAGAAAACTCTCTGGAAACAAATTTGTTGAGCTACTGTCAAGGACATGTTGAAAAAGCAGTGTAAAGTCAAAATAAAGTGTTATTATGCCTTTAAAGTTGGGGATAGGTTTTTGCGCCAGAGAGCAGTGATGTGGTTGTGCCTATTATTAGTGTTATATGGCTGTAAAACTTGACTGCAAAACACTTTTGAGGAGTGTGCAACGCATTTCTTTCCAGTGTGTTCCACACACCCCCAGTCCTTCAAGGGTTGATGAGTGTTGGCCTTCCCTGTGCTCCATTGCGTTAGATACTTTTGTGATTTGCCTTTTTGCGGTGCACCTTGAAATGTTCTTAAAATGTTTGCAGTTACACATTTTACAGGAGCTTATCAGTCTATGGTTTTATAACACAAACAATGAATGTATTTCTTTCCACCAGATGAACTCGTTCCTTTGTTTTTTCCTGTTTGCTGTGCTGATTGGCCGCAAAGAACTGTTTACAGCATTTGGGTTTCACTCTACACAACCTACACTGATCGGCTTGATGATTATCTTTCAGTTTATCTTCTCCCCATACAATGAGGTAAGAGATTCTACAAACTAGTAAACCTGCCACCGTGGCCTGTGTATTAAGAAAAAGGGGTGCAATTAAGGAGCAAACTAAGTGCACCATAGGCAACTTTTTCTTAGTACATCGTCCTCATTGTTTTAGTTTATATTATGCTGACACATGAGTCAACCTACTGCATTATGCAGCCCAGTTGCACCATTACATGCCATGAGCTGACAAGGAGGCCTCTCAGGCTGTAGCACCCTTACCCAGTCTGTATCCTTTTTGTTTATCTCTTGCAGTCTGCTGCTTCTTGTTTCAGTTTACAGTCTAACATTTGGGAACCATTGACTAACAGGACCATTGAAACCCATTGTTCTGGGGACTTAGAAATCACTATACACAGACAACTTACACAAACCCACCCACAGAGAGAGAGACACACACACACACACACACCTCTACACTTACACTCTAAATAACGCCTACCTAGATGTCCTGTTAAATAGATTGAGTGCCACTTATTCCTAGGGCAAAGTGCCATTTTAATAAAGACAGGTTATGTTTTCAGGTACAGTACATACAACAGCTTCATAAAAATGACTGGATAAATCAACAAAATATGGAGAATACATGGTTACCACAGTTCAAACACTGTTAGAATCACACTATTGTTTTCTGTTTTGTTTATGTAACTGCCTCACTGGAAAAATCTGGCAAAGAGTAAACTTGATGCCCCCATTTTAAATAATCTTTTATTCAGTGTATCCAACTGTTGAACAAGTTAATTTATGTGACCAGTAACCCCCCCCCCCCTTTTCAAGAAATAAAGCTTTATCCCCTAAGGAAAGACCCAGCATTGATGCTTTCATTTCAGTGGTGAAAGTAACAATTCAGTCTGTGATTAGCCAACTAGAACTGTCATTTTTCATTCACATTTCCCACTTTCTCACAAGCACGTCATGATGTATTACTGTCAGGTAGGCTAATACTAGTGGATCACGATTACTGGGAAAGGGTTGTGCATGTATTTTATTTCATATTTTAACACATTCAGTCTGCTTTGTTCTCTTTGGAAGCACAATAAATCCACATTCCTTATTAGAGAAAGATTTAGGAATACTGATAGACAATAGACTTCACAGCAGTGTGCAGAGTCACTCAGCTGCTGCAAGAGCAAACAGGGTACTAGCCTTCATAAAAAGAGGTGTAGATGCAAGGGATGCTAATATTATTCTGCCTCTGTATAAATCGATGGTTAGGCCTCATCTAGAATATGGAGTACAATTTTGGGCGCCAGGTCTGAAAAAAATACATTGTTGAACTTGAAAAAGTGTAGAGATGTGCAACAAAACTGATAAAGGGATTGTTATAAAGAGAGACTAGCCAAACTGGGTTTGTTTACATTAGAGAAGAGACATCTAAGGGGTGATATGATTACCATTTACAAATACATTCAAGGTGAATACAAAGAACTATCCAGTTAATTATTTACGCAGAGAGCTGAGCTAAGAACAAGAGGTCATCCATTCAGACTAGAGGAAAGGCTCTTTCGACTAAAACAAAGGAAGGGATCTTTTACAGTAAGTGCAGTAAAGCTATGGAATTCTTTGCCTCAGGATGTTGTACTTGCAGATAATACAACTGCTTTCAAAAAAGCAATGGATGCCTATCTAGAACAGAATAATATTGAAAATTGACAGATGGCTTCAATGCAGATAGGTTGTTGATTCAGGGAATTATCTGACTGCCATTTGGAGTCAGGAAGGATTTTTTGTTTACCCACTTAGGGCTAAATTTGTAATATCTTCAGTGTTTTTTATTCTCCATTCCTCTGGATCAATAGGGGTGTTTTTGGCATGGGCTGGTCTTGCTGGACCCATGTCTTTTTTCAGCCTCATCAACTATGTTACTGAATAATAAAAATAAAAAAATAAATATAAATAATTTAGTTGATCAAGAACTGCACTCACAGGAGTTTGGTTATATAGAGAGATAATATATAATATAATATATACAGAGATGTACTCAGCCTAAGGTCTCCCCAGTGGCAGAGAGGAACAGAACATGCCGTGAATCAAATTCAAGTAGTTTTATTCTGGCATCAGTGTTTCTGCTAGGGCAGTCTAGCCGAACGTTTCCTGTCCAATACAATGGACCTTCCTCAGGGAGGAAGATGTTACACAATGGACACTCTTCTGATTCACTTACCTCTTTTTGAGCGCTCTACAGAAAGGGCAGTTATACAGGGAATCAATAACACAACACTATCCTCTCCTTATTGGGGATACGCCACCTGACAAATGGAAGTTCCAAAGGGACTGGGAAGCAGAGTTTGGTACAAAGATACCTGCTGAGGACTGGAACCGCTGCTTTACTCTACCCAACTCCCTTCTAAGTATGTCCATTAGAGAAACCAATTATAACCACTCGCAAGGTGGTATCTTACTCCCTCCTAGTTGGCTAAGATAGTTCCCTCTGCCTCAGGTGACTGCTTGGAGGTGTTGGTCGATCAGAGACACGATTCTATGCATATGGTGGACATGCCCTAAAATACAACCCTTCTGAGATGGTGGCTTGAGGGAACGCTCATGTATTACTCTGGATCTTGCAGTGTATACTCCAGAACTGTTGCTTTTGAACATCTTTCTCTATTCAGCTTCCCCAAGAAAGACAGTTTTACAGCAATGGATACTGGCATCCACAGTAGCCAAAACATGTATCAGTCTTCATTGTCAGTCAGCTGATCTTCCCACTATCAGTGACTGGAAACTTAAATTGTGAGACATCATGGGGCTGGAGAGGCATAGTGTCATGCTAGTTGAGCTAATAGGTTTGCTAACCTTTTGGAGATCTGGGCACATTGGCTGGCCTATTTCATGAGCCACATACCTCCAACAGCCCAGACAGCTGACAACAGCCACTTCCCTTTGTGAGATGAAATTGGAAGGAAGAGAGGTACCCCCCCCCCCCCCCCTCAGTCCTCTGTCTTGCATGCTTCTTCACACATCCTATGTAAACTCACGGCTGCTTTTTTTTTTTTTTTTTTTTTTTTAAAGCCCTATTATTGGTTCAGTTTGTCACATACGAAGGAGATGCTTTTGCCAGACTTTCACTCCATGTCTGCCACTTCTCAGTCTGCACAATAGCCTTACTGGAATATGCAATTGTGAACGCATGGAACGCTAGTTGTATACCACACCACTTCTTGTCTGATTATACTGTCACACATTGCATAATTTGGAGTTCGCTATGTATTTCCTCAAACTTCAGTAAAAACATACATTTAGAAAAAAAAAAAAAAGTGGTGCAGAATTGTTTGCCTTAACCTTTCTAACTCGTTATTCAGAGTGAAAGAAGAACTAATAGGAAGGAACAGACTCTGCATTATCTGGATGTGGTTTCATTTCTGAGCTTCCTATGTGCAGCAGGCTTAGTCTTTCCATGTATCTGTCTTAAAGGTTACATTATCTTGGATCAAGTGTATGCTTATGCACTCTTATGTCATCTGGGATAGACCTGTACCTTTTTAAAGTTACTGCTCAATCTTGGCTATTGACACGTGGGTCTATAAGCACCAGGTTTTGGTGGAACAGTTGTGCAGGATGGCTACATAGTCATCTCTTTTCACACTACTGGTTTAATGTGTTCAAGCTCTAGAAGAAAAGTGCTACAGGCAGTGGTTGCTGATTAATGGGCCACCTTTCTGTCGCCTCTTTTTGTCTCTTTCTTTCTTTGGTTATTGAGGTTTTTTTTTCTCTGTCAATAGTTCTGTGTTTGACCTTGTGGTAGTTGGCCTATACTTGCAATGGGTTTGAGTTTTTTTCTACCTACCTGATGATCTGTTTGAAACGGCATTATTGTCATCGTTTCCTGTCACCATGGTTCCTTTCACCCCCCCCCCCCATAGGACAGAAAGATTTATGTGTGAATTACAGATGCATGTTTTTCATGGTCCATCTGGGCACAAAACATCCCTCTTTTAGAAAACTTCTCTGACCTTTACTCTGGCAGGGGTGCATAGTTGTCACTGGTTTGGCAAAATGGGCCTGAATGTCCACCCCAGTGACAACTAATCTGTTTACATCCGAAGGGTTTGAACTGTGATGACATGTACAAATCATCCACCTTGTAGTAGCCTTGTTTTACTCTGCAGGAAAAGCATTACAATATGGTTTTCCAAAATCAACTTTTCATTCATTTTATAATTATCTTATTACTACGAACTAGATCTAAAGTACATACAGGTGCAAATAATTTTGTGAACCCCCAAAAAAATCTGAGCATATTTTTAGATTCCCTAACAGAGTGCAGCAAGTTCATATTTAATTGCCATATAGTAAAATTAAATAATTAATGCAGTGCATTTATGAGCAAAAATAAGGACGTGCCTTTGATTTTATTACCTGTAGTTATAGAGAGTGACTGACTGAGTGATACCAACCATTTTTTGTCTGTATGCCTTACCCAAGTCCAGAACACCAAACTCTTTTACAGCTAACGTTTGGCTTATTCTGAAAGCTTTCAGACAAGAAAATATCTCCGTCAGTCTGAACACCAAACAGGTTAGCTATACTTGGCCCATCTTCATGGTGCCAGGTCAAGTGAATCCGCTATGAAAAAAGGAACCAACAGAATTGAAATGGGTGGGAGGGGACATTTAAAATTAGGTTGTTTGGTGACAGGCACTTTATAAAACTTACGATAAAATAAAATGTATTTAAGAAAAAAAAATGAGATTTTGCCATACTGTTTAAATGAAAAGGACAACAACTTCAAAATGTACACCTCATTTTTTTTACAGACACTGATTCTGCTACCTGTACAATCAAAAAGCCAACTCCACCATTACTAACAAATTTGTGTTCTATTTAACATAATGTTATCATTTGTCTTTTTGTAGGTTTTATCCTTCTGCCTCACGGTATTAAGCCGAAGATTTGAATTTCAGGCGGACGCGTTTGCCAAGAATCTAGGAAAAGCAAAAGATTTGTATGCTTCACTCATTAAACTAAACAAGGATAATTTAGGATTCCCAGTATCAGACTGGATTTTTTCAATGTGGCACTACTCACATCCTCCTTTATTAGAAAGACTGCAAGCTTTGAAAGGTGACAAGCAAAACTGACTTACTGCTAAGAGTGATAAGAAACATTCTAGCCTGGAAGGAAATGTTGCTGCTTTGTTAATTTTATTTTTGTTGGTTCATTCCATTTAATAAAACACTATTCTTTGATAAAGAAGAGTGATTCTGGAGCAAACAGATTACATTGCAAGGGACAAATGAAAATGCCTGATTTGTTTAAATGTGGTTATTAATGTCTTGAATGCTAGAGATGTCTCCAGTGTGTTGTGAAGCCATCCTGGTGCCCTCTTGAGCATGTAAGGTGTTAACACCCCAAACTCCCTATTTAAAGGGATAGTAATGGTTAATTTTAAGTGGCTTTAATATTGTAGGCATTAAAAAAATCAGTATTAGATATGTCTTATCTCTCAAACCTTTATGGTTCGAGAGATATAACTTGCTAAAGTTACCTCTTCCTGGCTGTTTCAGTGAAGTCAGCGCTCTGACAGCTGCATATTCCTGTCATTTGACCGGACGGAGGCTCTTCGGCAGAGCCGAAATCGCTCTATTTAGAAATAAATACTTCATTGGAACAATCTACAAAGTGTGCTTGGTATGAAAGCACACTTTGTAGACCATTCAAATGAAGTATTTATTTCTAAATAGCATGATTTCAGCTCTGCTGAAGATCCTCCGTCTGGTCAAATGACAGGAGTCTGCAGCTGTCAGCTAGATCGCTGACTTCACTGAAACAGCCAGGAAGAGGTAACTTCAGCAGGTTATATCTCTCAAACCATTAAGGTTTGGGAGATGAGACTTAAATACATGTTAATCTATTTTTAATGCCTACAATATTAAAGCCACTTAAAATTAACCTTTTACTATCCTTTAGAAAAAAAAAAAAAAAAAAAAAAAAAAAAATCACTGAACATTGTCCATTGTGATGCAGTTGGTTTTCTCAGAATTGATCTTGTAACTTACTTAATATGGCCCTTAGTTCTAGAACTACCTTTGAATTACATATATTAAGGAACAGTTTTACCAGGGAGGGAATTTAATAATTATACATTAAATTTTTCTAAACAAAAATAAAAAAGTATGGTTTTAAAGTTTAAAAAGGAAAAAAAAAAAAGAAAACTTTACTTTGTTTCACAAAGCCTTATTTTTTATGTGTTTGGATTATTTCTTTTACTATACTTTGTAGACTGCTGCCTGCAGTTGTACATATTGTTTATTCTTGTGACAGTAAACAGGAATGTTTTTACAGCAATTTAAAGCGATTTTGCTTTTTTTCTTATGTTTAAAGTGACTAGGGTTTACTTAAGTGTTTTCTTTATTCATCGATTAAAAGATAAGAATGTGTTGATGGTTAAGCATTGAAAACTTATTTTTGTTCTGGTAAGCAATTTGTTGTTTGTCAACGGACTTCAAAATAAAAACCTTTTCTTTTTATATGCATTTTTTTCTGAGTGTAACAGCAGATGTAATTTTCATAAAAACTTCATAATTGTATACATACAACTCTGTGGCTTTAATGTCTAAACTTCCAGCATGGGGTATCTTGGTAAGAGCACTTAAACATACTTTGGCCTAATTTTGCAACAAAACCCTCAATTGTTTGACATAAATGAACACACGTGTGTATAATACATACTTAACACAGGGTACATAATTTTGCATAATCTCTATGTATTATGGAAAAAAGGTTTTAGCAGCGACATATGACAGAAAATGTGCACTTAATATTCAGACATCCTAAGTACTGGTACATAGAAAAGTGCTAATGTGTGTTTAAAAAAAAAAAAAAAAAAAATGTATACTGACCTCTAAGGTAAACAATTCTCCAGTGACAGTGGTGGAAAAATTAGACATCAAAGGAAATGTAAATATAAAGTGTCTAAGTGATTAGTATCCTGCTGGTTTATAGTATAGGTATAAAATTGGGCATCCAATGGAAAGTCTGAAGGATGACCCAATAAAAAAAAATTATAGCTAGATATATGACATAGATAGATCAGATATAGATGTATAATCCTGTGTAGGGAAGCACTCTTACTACATGGGTTGTAGAATGCTTGGGTGCTGGAGTCTGGCTTAATATTGTAGTGGAAAAAGAGGCTTCAGCACTCACAGGTCTTAAAGGGATAGTAATACTTTGTTTTATCTTTATTTTATTTTGTAGGCATTAAAAAAACCTGAAGAACGATATAGGTTATCTCGCAAACCTCTATGGTTTGAGAGATATTCACAAGCAAAGTTACCCCCTCCTGCCCCTTTTACCTAGTGTAAGCAATCTCTTCTCAGATGTGGAATGCAGTCCATAGACCAGACAGCAAGGGAAAATCTTCTTCCAATCAGAACAATGAAATCCCTGCCCCCTTGACAAGCTTTTCAGCTTTTTCCCTTATCTTAATTGAAGATTGTCCCTCTCTGCAATCTACCTGGGCACCTCCCTTCTGCTCTGGCTGAGCAGTGTTACATCAGTAAAAGGGGTGGGAGGGGGATACTTTGTCATTTAATTACTCTTGAACTATAACTCTGACAGTATTGAAATAACACTCTCCAAAGTACAAATACTATGATGATTAATTAGAGCTGCTTTTATTATGAAACATTACTATCCCTTTAAATGATCTATGTTTTGGCCAGGCACAGCTAGCCTTTCTCAAGACAAAGAAACACATGTGAAATGGTTCCCTAAATACCACAGTGAATCAAACTTCAAAAGCTTTTTTTTTTTTTTTTTTTTTTTAACCGAACCTTAGCAATACACATTAGACTATAGTAATGTATCAAAATTGGGTGGTTACAGAGCTGTACAAAGGTGGTATATGAATATACAGTTGCTACAATTATGTATCAACAAGTCTTTATGTTTAAGATTCTTAGATGATCACCTGGGATCCACTTATGTCTGCACTCCCTGTGCAAGAGATATGGACAAACTAGACCCTGTTGCATCTCACAGCATGAGACAGCGGAGCTCGGATTGCCAGCAGCATAGCACTATGAGACTCTCGGTGGCTGTCGTGCTAAAGATTCCCACCATTGTTATAAGTACGTCAATTGAGTCTGGTACAATGAATACACATACATTTGTCAGCCTTGCCTTATGTGTTATGTCCATGTTTACCGCCCGTTTGGACACCGGAGCATCTCGCAGTGCTGAGGTTCTAGTTGTGTAGCAAAATGGCAAGACATAAAACTTGGCATAAACAGAGATATTGAGATGGTGTAAGTGTAACGTATTGTAACAGTTTTTAGGACACTCAGACCAGTATGTGAAATAAAACACAATTTATTCAGAATAACAATAATGCAAATGTTCGCCCTCTAGTGGCGGTTAACATAAACACACAGTGAAGACTGATAGGTTACAAGTGTAAATGCACAATAAGATGACATGTACAAATACAATGAATAGAATGGAATATCACCCCTAAGGGTTAAGAACTTGATAAACAGTCAGTCTCAGATGTGGAGGTTTGGCACGCCCTGGGTGTTATAAGGATGCGCTGGTAGACAAAGTTCACCATGTACTGGAGACGTGACTGCCTAGCCAAGGTGTTCGAGTAATAAGCAGAACGGGGATCCAACTAGCCCCCTCGGGCGTACCTACTGGATCTGCTTCTGCGAGTGCAAGTGAGAATAGCCCCCACGGGCGTAACGGAAACCGGCCTGCAATGCAAGAGCTACTAAGCCTCCTCAGACTGAACCGGATACCGGTATTTGAAGTGCTAGAGCCAATAGCCCCCACGGGCGTATATACCGGATCTGCTAGCGCTGAAGCCTACTCTCTGCCGCCACTCTGCTTAACGGCTATCGCCCAGTAACCGACAATAGGGGAGAGCCCTTGGCACCCAACCGGCCCACAATACGTGACTACTCTGCAACGGAATGGATAGAGTCGCCGACGGTGAGCGGCCAACTCAGCAGACGTAGCACCGAGAAAGAGGCTCTGTTCTGGGAATAGAGAGAGTGAGAGCAAGACAGCACTGCTAGGGTTAATAAGCACGTTTACTTGAGGCTTCAGCAAAACAACGAGGCTCTGCAGGATGAGGGAGGCACACTGAGGAACACACAGCTCTGCAAGGGAAGCGGTACACTGCACAGATAATAGGCAACACCAGGCAAGGCGGTCACACGGTGACTGGCAACAGCAGATGAGAATGTCGCAACTGCGACAACTGGAACGCAGGTCACTGGAACAGGCTGGAAGTCGATCTTCGGAGCAGGAAGTCAGCCGGGCCGGGTTGGAGCACGCAGGAGGTAGTCATACAAGCCGGGTCATACACAAACAGGAACACTGGAGAATAGTCAGGACAAGCCGATTCGGTACACAGAAATCCGGAACACAGCAACAGCACTACTGGCTCAGAAACACCACGAAAGGGCATCTGACAGGTGTCTGGGCCAGGCATAAGAAGGTCACCAGGGGCGGGCCAAACTGGCTCAGCAAATCAGAGCGATCCACAAGAAAGAGTGACAAGAATCACAGGCACTGTGATACGTATAGAATGTTGTTTACACAATTAACTGTGTCCAGTGACCAAAAGTGGATCAAATATCTTGATTAGGTAACTAGAGGTATACGTGTTTCATCAAGAAATATCTAGACAAACAGCGAACAAATGTTGAACATGACAATATAAGAATATCAATTGGGGAAACCCTACCAGAGCCCAGGAGAGTATGAGTCTGATACTAGAGGAATACAGATGAATGAGTTAATAAGTCCTCAAGTAAGTACCTGTCATCTCTACCAGTCAGGACTGCAGTACATCTCACAGCACCGGGTCCTTGCGGCGAGGCAGAGAACAGGTCAAAGTTAGGGACAAGACCCATATCCATGAGAGATGGTAAATATGCCATTGGAGTGGATATGAGCAGGTTTAAAAACTCTAGTCTGCTCCTAGCTGGGCACTACAACAAAAGCCTTATTGGGAGAAAAATCTCCAATCATCAAGAGTTCTCAGCTGCTCCTCCACAGCCAAGCACCTCCACAACAAAGGGGGAAACACAGGTGCCCAAATCCAAGGAGTGGTGGGAGGCACCAGAACAACTGGAAGACCCCCCCCCCCCAAAAATACCCCAAATTCCATCTACAACCTCAGTGACAGGTGTTGAGTAAAGGCCTGTCATTTGTACCTACAACTACATTTGATAGGTTTGCTGTTAAGGCTGTTTGCTGCAGGTTTCAATGAATATTAAATCTAGCTGATTAAAGAAAACCAAAAATGCCAACAACTATTCTGAAACAAAGAAGCACGTTTGATTTCCCCCTAATGTCAATCTGGCTATTTGTGACTTCACTAGACACCTTGTGGACGATGTCAAGAATATTCCAACATGCTCTAGGCACTCTAACCTTGTGAAGACTGAGTGAAGGGCAGTTTGACCTTGTCCATGATGAAAATATAGTCATTAGGCCTGCCAATAAGGGTGGGGCTTTAGTGGTAATTAGTCGTGAGGGCTATAGGTGTGATATTTTATGCCAACTAGCTGATTTCGAATACCTACAAGATATCATCTCGTGATCCTGTATGGTTATACAAAAAAATGTATTGACACAGTGCTTGAACAAGCGACCCTCCATGGACGGCTAGATCATAATCTTGCACTTTTCTTATCCACTGCTCGTCACTTTTATCCAATACTTTACCTAAGATCCGCAAGATCCTTACTAACCCACCTGGCAGACACATCATCTCTACCAGGGGTTCCTTACTTCAGCCCATCTCTCTACTTTTTTGGACACATTGTTGCAACCGTTAGTACAAGCTATGTGCTCGTATATATGAGATACCACACAATTCCTGCAACAAACCCTGTCAATCAAAGATTTTTTTTGGGGGGTGAGTATATCCTTGTAACTATGGATGTGGACCACTTATACACAGTCCTACCCACCACATGTTGATGGTGTAGAGTCTGTATGTCATGTCATCACACATTCAACCACGTATTGGGACTTCCCCATGGAATTTCTGTTTGAACTTTTACACCTTGCTTTAACCAAGAATGTTTTCTGGTTTGAAAACAAGATCTACAGATCACTGGAACCTCTATGGTCTCCAGCATAGCTCCTGCATATGCCAATCTATTTGTGATGAAATGTGAGGATACTCCTCTACAACCGCCCAAGATCTAATTCTGCAAACATTACATAATTACCTACTCCTTATTTGGCATGGAACTGAGTTGGAGCTCATGGAGTGGACAGCGATTCTGATTCTATTACCATCTACCATCCGTTTCAAGGTTTTGATAAAGTGACAGTCAACTTTTTTGATCTAACAGTTCCATGATCTGGTAGTAATCCGAACACCACTGTATAACAAGAACACCTTTTTACATGCAAACAGTTGTCATGCGTTGGCACAACTGAAGGGTGTCCTGTACTCGCAGTTTATATATATATATATATATATATATATATATATATATATATATAAGAAATAATAAAGTATCATCTACAGGACTCCAGCAGCTTCAAATAATGAATGTGGGTATGAGCTCACCCTAATGCAACCAGAGTGTCCTCCCTTCATAAAGAAAGCTATAACCGAAATTGGCTCCAGACTCAAACTCAAAAGCTTGGTTGCTTTAATTGCTACAACTGCACAACATGCAATACCATGATTGCTGGATCTTACTTTACAAACAGAGAACCAGAAGGGAAGCAAACCACATTCAGCTACAGGTACAATATACCTAGATAATGGAACAGGCTCACCTTTGATATAACATCAGTTCAAGATTACAACCGGTAATTGCAAACGGAGATTTAAATCCGCACTGATTCAGATAACATTCCTCCAGACAGATCAAAAAGAAGAAGAAACTCCAAAATCCGCTGAAATAATAGTAAAAAGCTAGATAATGTTTAATATCAGATAAAGATGTGTATGTAACAATTAATAGTTGCCCAAATAGGTCTACGCGTTTCAAGGCACCAAGGCCTCTTCGTCAGAACCCAAAGGATTTGGCAAACAAAGTAAATTACAACATTATCTTAAATAAAAAAACATAATATAAAACATAATATATAATTTACATATGTTTTAGTAGTTTACTGTTTTTTTTATTTATTTAAAATGATGTAATTCTCTTCTTGTTTGCCAAATCCTTTGTGTCCTGACGAAGAGGCCTTGGTGCCTTGAAACGCGTAGACCTATTTGGGTAACTATTAAATTGTTACATATACATCTTTTTATCTGAAATTAAACCTTATCTATTTTTGTTACTATTATTTCAGTGGATTTTTGAGTTATTCTTCTTTTTGATCTGTCTGGAGGAATGTTCTCTGAATCAGGTGGATTTAAATCCCCGTTTGCTATATACCTGTTCCATTATATAGGTATATTGTACCTGTAACTCAATGTGGTTTGCTTCCCTTCTGTTCGTTCTTTGTATTTCCTTTAAAGGGATAGTAATGTTTCAAAATAAAAGCCACGCCAATTAATCTTCATAGTATTTGGGCCATGGAGAATGTTATTTCAATACTGTCAGAGTTGTAGTTCATGAGTAATTGAATGATAAAGTATCCCCCTGCCTCCCCTTTTACTGATTTAACCCTATTTAACCTCAGAGCAGCAAAACTGTCCTGATGGACCATAGCAAGGGACAATCTTCAGTGAGAATAAGGAAAAACCTGAAAAACATGTCAAGGGGGGGAAGGTTTTCTTTATGCTTACAGTAAGAAGATTGTCCCTTGCTGTGATCTGTCTGGTCAAGGGACCAGATTCCACATCTGAGGAGAGGCGGCTTACACTATGTGAAGGGGGTGGGAGGGGGATATTTTATCATTCAATTACTCATGAACTACAACACTCTCCATGTCCCAAATATGATGATTAATTGGAGCTGCTGTTTTTGTGAAACATTACTATCCCTTTAAGGGTGTTCTCTATGCCCTTGATCTACTGAGGTGGAGCGGCAGCCATCTTCAATTCTAAAGATTGACAGAGTGGAGGCTGCCTAGATTCCTCTACAGGTGATACTGTCCGCTGCTAGTGGATGTTCAGATTGCAAGTACGGTGTGAAGTGGTGGTGGTGGTACAAGTGCATTTGCTGTATTTTACTAAGAGCGGCCCTTATTTTCTGTTTGGATCTTACTTTAGGCACCCATATACCAATGAAGCCAGTAAAACTGCACACAGACACACCTGTACCTCAGAATATGTGGTGTAGATATTGACATGGCCCTGCAGTCTCTGCTATGTAGTTAAAATCATCACCACATTTCCGCTGAACCGGCTACTTGGGGACGTGAGTCCTACTTTCTTGGACTCCTATCGATATCACTTGAAGCATTACATTTCTTCTCTGGTACCACAGCATGCGCTTCATCGACCGCTCACACCATTTGAGACAGAATGTTCTTGTTCGACTCTCCCTAGACATGGACTTGCTCGCATATACTCCCTCTTACTGCTTAGTGTTCGGAGTTCGCACCCCTCATTTGTTGAGAAGTGGGAGGTTGACTTGGGAATTACTCTTACCCCACGTCAATGGGAACAGATAATGTACCTGACTCACCATGTTTCGGTCTCCTCTAAATACCAGGAATCGGCCTACAAATTGCTATCTAGATGGTATCTTACCCCTCTACGCCTACAAAAATTTTCCCTCTCACATGATGGTCTTTGCTGGCGGTGCGGTGGGGCGCCGGGCAGCCTGTTGCACATTTGGTGGGATTGCCCCCTTATAGCCCCTTTCTGGAGTGCAATCTATACAGTTATTAGACGACTGACGGATCAACCCCCAGAGTTTAAACCGGAACACCTTCTTCATCACACTTCCATGAGTCCCTCCAGATACAGGAAAACATTGGTCCCTCAGCTATTGGTGGCAGCTAATAGTTTGATTTCATTGTATTGGAAACGTCCGTCACCTCCTAGTCTTTCGGTCTGGGTGGAGCGGGTTGAAGAGCTCCGTGTGATGGCTGAATTGGCCTCCTCTACTCCGGAGGAGGTCACTAAATATACTGGAGTATGGTTGGGCTGGCTGCTGTTCCTGGAGAGTGCCGACTTTGTGTCCTTCACGTCTTAAGTTTCTTTCTCTCATTCTGCTACTTTATTCTTTTTTTTTACCTTTACTTTCTCAATCTCTTTCAGCAACTTTCCGCTCTTTTGTCTTTGAGGGGAGTTGGGAATTTGTTGATTTGCACGTTTCTGGGTTGGGGGTGCGGGGGGGGGGGACTTGGGGGGGACCCCCCCCTCGTGCGCCCTCCCTTGATGAGGTGGGGTGCTCTGAGGGACGGGCCTCTTCGACTTCCCACGATCACATTTTGGAGATATGTCCTTGTCTGTTAATTGGCTACATTAAGCTACGCCGAGAGGCGATTCTGATGGACCTTGTGGGAGAAACTGCAGATTCATATGACGACTTTGATCACTATATTAGACACCAGTATTTTGAAGCACTAGGCACACTTACCGATAATGATATTACTAAACTGGTGGGAGTATTCGAAGATAGGAAGCAATGGGTATCTTAAGTTGCCTGGTTATTTGGGATGTGAGATCCCATATGATCGCAATCTTCTCTGTTTTGGTATGACGTATGACATTATTATATGTTTAGCCATGTTATATTGCACTGCCTATTTCTGTTTGTATATTCTATGATCGTGGCATTATCTATTGCTTTTTACATGATCGTTGATTCCCTCTCCCCTCCCCTCCCCTTTATCTCTGTTTCACTTCTGTACCCTTCCCCGACCCCTTCCCCTATCTGGGGGTTTTTCCCTCTATTTTTGTATTTTTGTATCTTTGTATCCTAAAACTTTAATAAACTATTATTGACATTAAAATCATCACCACATTCTGAGAGCATATGTCAAACCATTGATGACCCATTAGAGTTGCCCTCTCCACCAAAAAATCTGATAAACCAGTTGCCAGACATGTTTTGGAGCACAACCACACTACTCCTCTATATTCTATGATTATATTCTATGCGGGGGGGGGGGGATAGTCACGCCCTACGCCTGCTGTAACTTGAAACAAGGTGATACTCTGATTGGGCACAGTCGTCCCTAATGGACTTAATGAAGTCATTCGTTTTGCTCCAATCTACTGAACAAAATAATGCTCCGCACCCACCCCACTAGTTGCAGAATGATGAGGACAGGGGGATTATACTGACTGGTCATCCACACTATAGGTCAAGTAACCAGTGCATTTTCCTTGCCCCTCCTTGGTAGTAAAGCTTCTTTAACATCTGGCATATCTTGCTTTTGTGGTTGGCTCCATCGCATTACTGTTGTTTCTGGCCCTAAGGGTTGAGGTGGATAGTTTCTACAGTGACATGGTGGGTTTGGTTGGGTATAGATGTGCTTGCAGTGATTGAGATCTAAATGGGCCTCTCTCTTTTGTGCATCACTTAGCTCTGATCCCATATTTGGCAGACAGGGATGTGCAGGGTCTTTTATTTGATGGATCCTGCAGTTCATGTTATCACTATATTCTCCTATTGAAGCGCAGGGTAGGGCTACACCGCTATGAGATATGTCCTTGCTACCTGACCTGGGGTACATTTATGACTTGGACACTATTCCTTTGGATGTATAGACCCTTTCCTCACTATACGCATGATGATTTGATCCCTATTTAACAACATTGATCTGCTGTAGATTTCCTACAGTTGTTGATTAAATCTAAGTCACATCAACAGGTTTACAATTTTATTTTTTGTCTCGATCCAAATGCATTTCCCTGGTCTACTCTTTTCTTTCTGTGGTTCCCTGAGCGCACCTATTGGTGAACTGGCACATGTAGTTATCAGCATGGGTTCCTGCGAGTGCATGGGATTACCACACCAGACACCAGGACCATTAATGGTCTCTGATATATGGCTAACACCTAACTGTCCCTGTTCGGACCCACAGAACGCACTATCAGCACCTGGATATTTGACTTTGTCCAGATATCCCCCCTTGACAGACAATGCTTCTAGACACCATGGACTATATAATAGAAATGTCATCTAGGTCATTGATGTATTTTGAACAGGAGGTTTAATTTCTATCCCTGTAACATATGTGCCCACTGAGCTTAGTGACACTAACATCTGCACTATAAGATCCATTTGTCCATACTAACTGTGAATTGGCTACTGTGCTCCATGGGCTGATACACACTGAGCACCAGCCTTCCTTCTCACAAGTGCGGCATCCCCTTTGGGCTCAACACTGAGCTGCCTTTTCAAATTTGACACTGATGCTTGGAGTTTTTTTTTATCCCAAATGAGGTGCCAAAGGGGCAGAATGCCCCTGAAAGCCCATTAAGATGGTAGGCAGCCCTGCCTTATTTATTTGCTGCCTGGCTTGGGCTACCCTTCCCCTCCCTACCTCTATCTCCCAGGTTGGGGGGAGAGATTAGAGGATAAGGGGAAGGTGGCCAATTGCCTAGGAGCAAGGGGGTTGTCTTGCTGGTGGAAAGGGTGGGGAGGAGAAGGGATTGGAGGGTTGTATATAAGAGCTGTGTAAAATAAAGACTAATATTATCTTTTCTTTTTCTCATACCTTCCATAAATGCAGTTTCAAATATCCAAACCAAATAAATTTATCTGCCACCAAGGACTTTGCATCCAGAAACTCAAGGAAGAAAGTCAGCATTCTATAGGATTGGTAAACTGTATCATGTTATTTATTTGATTCCTTCTTTTTATGGTAATACTTCACCATAACTGGGGCGAGTGGATTTTGTTACAACGCAATAGTAAAAAAAAGCTGAATAATTAATGTTGTCATATTATTTAATTCAAGAGGTTTATGGGGTCTGTGGCATGGAGGCTAGGATACCACTCTCTAAAGCATGAGGGCCCTGGTTCATGGGGCTCAGTTTGTTATATTGTAATTGAGTACATTAATCATTGTTTTCTTTACTAAGCTATAATTAATTTTCCTTTCTTCTCTTGTAAAAAAGGGAATAAGTATTTATTGTACCGGGGGGTCACATAAGTTAAAAGTTAATTATTTTATTGCAAAAGCTACGAGCGTCCATATATCTTACATTTTCCATTCTCTACTACTTGTTTTGTTTCCAGAAAGTTGCATAATTACTTCAGGTGCCTGGTTTTGCAAACCCGTTACTGTTTCTTTGATAAAGTATAGTAGAGTGATATTGCAATCTGCAAATTGAGATGTTTGTCATGATACTGTGCCACATGTTACACATATAACCTCCTTAGGCTGCATCCATGTTCACTTTGTGTGATTTTCTGTGGTGATACTATATAATTTTGTTCTTCCCACATTTCATAACGCATTGATTGAAATTGATGGCTCCTGTATATTATTATTCAGAAGTACATTGCTTGTAACAGCTATGTCAAGTTATCTAGATGAAATGCAATTCCCACTTTTATATTTAAAGGGATAGTATTGCTTGAAAATAATTTTATTTAATATTGTAGCCCTTAAAAAAACATTAAAAATTATATGTCTTATCTCCCAAACCTTTATGGTTTGGGAGATATTATCAAGTAAAGTTAATAATAATAAAAGTAAAGTTCCCTTTTCCTGGCTGTTTTAGCCAAATCTGCCATCTAGTGGACAGATTTGGAATCCGGTCCACAGATCAGCCAGCAGTTCTTTAGCAGTGCAGAGATCACATCTTTAAAGGGATAGTAATACTTAAAATGTAAAAAACAAACATGTTGTAGGGTTTATCCCCCTGAGTAAAACAAGAGTACTCCCACTGCTGAAACATGTTTCATTCAGAAGTTATTAATTTTCAAAGATGAATTTTTTAGGTGCAATATCACAGTGGCCTGAAATTGTACAGTGGCGCTGTTGCTACACCATCCTATGGAGATTTATGGTCCCAGGACCAGAGCTGTCCATAGGATCGTGTAGCAACAGCGCCACTGTACAATTTCAGGCCACTGTGATATTGCACCTAAAAAATTCAACTTTGAAAATTAATAACTTTTGAATGAAACACTTTTCAGTAGTGGGAGTACTCTTGTTTTACTCATGGGGATAAACCCTACAACATATTTTTTTTTTACATTTTAAGTATTACTATCCCTTTAAAAAGAACTACTTAATTGGAAATGTGTTCAAAGTGTGCCTGGCTTCCAAGCACACTTTGTAGACCATTGCAATGAAGAAATTCTTTTTAAAGATCGTGATCTTGGCACTGCTGAAGAATTGCGGCCGGTCTGCGGACCGATTCCAAATCTGAAGGCTTGAGCAGTGACGTCACTCCAGGGGAAACTTAACTTGCGAATATCTCCCAAACAATAAAGGTTTGGGAGATAAGACTTATATCATTTTTAATGTTTTTTTAAGGGCTACAATATAAAATAAAATTATTTTCAAGCAATACTATCCCTTTAATACCTGTTTGGAGAAAATAACATCAAATCAATACAATTATCTCAATATATAGAAATACTGCTGAAATTATTACACCACTATCCTATCTGGAATCTGTGAATTTTATATAAAAACAAAGTTATAATGGAAATGCAGGTGAATTATCAGGAATATTTTTCTGAGCATAAAATATAAGAAAATAATTATAAAGAAATAGTCTGGGTAGAATATCACATTATTAGGCCGAGATGGAGGGTGTAGTCTGGATTATCACTAAAAGGATAGTAATACCTGAAAAAATGCAGCACTGATTGATCCACAAATAATGTGGGCCATGTAACGCTGTATTTCAATATTGTCAGTTTTGTAGTTCAACCGTAATTACATGCTAAAGGATTCCCCTCCCTCCCCTTTTACTCATGTCATGCTGCCTCTCTAAACCAGTTGGATAGAGCGCAGCGAGCGACAATCTTCACTGAGCATAAGGAAAATCCAGCCCTCCTTAGTCAAGGGGGTCAGGGTTTTCCTTATACTAAGTGTCTGAAGATTGTCCCTCGCTGTGCGTTGTCCTGTCCCAGGACCAGATTCCACATCTGAGAGGAAGTGGCATACAGGAGGTAAAAGGGGCGGGAGGGGGATCCTTTAGAACTGAATTACTGTTGAACTACAAAATGGAAAATATTGAAATACAGCGTTACATGGCCCCCGTTATACGAGGATCAATGGGAGCTGCATTTTTTTCAGGTATTACTATCCCTTTAAGGGTTTACATAGCAAATACATAGTCCACTGTCGTTGTTAGGCATACAATGTGTGGTGTATGATGTGAGTTACAGTAGACCCACCCTCTGATATGTTCACAAGGTGTGTTCTTTGTCCTTGAGCCTATAACAGTGGGGGCATGGGGCAGTTGACTCATCAGTTGTTTCAGGCCATTTGTTATTTTCAATGTGTTGCATTATTTTCTTATTACTAATCTCATTGTTTCGGGCCTTTTGTTATTGTCAGTGGGTTGAGGCTTTTTCTTATAGTCAATGTGTTGTGCATCCTCATAGTATGAACCAAATATAGGCAATTATTGGTCATACAGTTACAAATATGTAGGGATTCTTTTACTACCATAAATATAGCGATTGAGCATATGATCCCACTTTGTTAAAATATCAAAAATGTTCTTAAAATCATTTTACGTTTCTAGGTAGGTAGATGTAGTACCTTGGGAGGATTCTGGAAAGATTATTCTAATTCTAAATTTATCATACCTAGAGGGTAACTATGTGTATATATGGATGTATATATGTTTACATATAAATATGTATGGGCATGTAGGTGTGCATATATGTATAGAAGTATGTGGGTATATGTGTGTATGGATGTGTAGGTGTATGTATTTGTGTTTTTGTATATATATATATATATATATATATATATATATATATATATATATATAGGTGTGGGTGTGTATATGTGTGTGGGTATGCATGTATATATATTTTTGGTGTCTGTGTACATATGTACATAGCTGGGAACTTGCCAGAGCATTGTCTCCGGATGAAACCTTCCATTCTCCGGGTAAGGTTCATTCATGCTCCTGCACAGCTTTGTAATAAAACATTTTGCCGTGATCGACAATGGTCCCTGGCCCTGCGCTGATGCTGCATTGCATCCTGTCGGCAATGCATTAGCAACGTGACCCCCACCCACCTGATCAGATGATCCAGCCAATGCGGTTGAAGAGCAATGTCAATATGATGACGTTGCTGAGTTAGGGTCGCAGGGCACCGAGTGGGAGAAGTGGTGAGTGGAGGCAGAGCTCAGTCAGCAGAGCACGAAACCTGCACTCCTCTCCAGTCAGGCCAGCATTGACTAATATGTTCAGGATCATACTTTTAATAATGGCAGGGGAAGATCAACGATCATGGGGAAAGTTGAGGCTTTGAGCAAGTTGGGTCTAGACTGGGGGACAGCCTGTTTTTTAGCAGGGCCCCTACCCTGTGCCCCAGTAGTGGTGGTTAGTACTTACTGCCCTGTTCCCATACCTGGGAACTTCCAATTGAGGTCTTCCCGGAGGGGAGACCTCTGGTGCAGCAGGGGGTGACAATAATGACGCGAATAGTGTCAAAAAGGGGTTGGACTTGACACAAGTTGAGGGGACAGGGCTTAAAAGTGTCACACAGAAGGCTGGGGAAGGAGGAAAACCGAGAGAAACAGCAGATGTGGGCAGAGTTTCAAAACAAACTCCACGCATCCAGAGGACTCAACCTCTGCAATGGGGACCCGGTAAAGCTCTGTCAAAACTGGAGTCTCCGGGGCAAATCTGGAGAGTTCCCAGGTATGCCTGTTCCTTAAAGCTAGGCATGTTAAATGCAAACAATGAGATTGGGTCACATACCCACTGTATAAATATAATTATCTATTGTACAACTAAACAAAATGATGATGAACAATTATCAATACTTTTGGCCCATTTTCTTTAGGTGCACAATAGATAAATTATATTTTTAGTGCTGAGTATAGAATATGTGAGTGATTCTTAACTGTCTGCTTTTGACATGATTATTTTAAGGAACAGACCAGTAAGTACTAACCACCAGTCAGTCAGGGCCCTGCTAAACATGGGTTGTCCCCCTGGCTATATCCAGCTTTTTGAATTATCAGAGGTTTAAATAATTTGAACACAGTAGCAAAGTTTTTATTTTATTTTATTTTATTATGGGGGGGGGGGGGGGGGGTCATGAATGTCAGGGTGAGCAGTTTTCGAAAGTTCACAGATATGCATATGTATGCATGTATATAAACTTTTTGTATGGAATGCATTTCTAAGCAGAATAATAGAAACAGTTTTTAAAAAGAGGCAATCATACGTAAATTGGCCGGTTAGCTCAGTTGGTTAGAGCGTGGTGCTAATAACGCCAAGGTCGCGGGTTCGATCCCCGTACGGGCCATATTCTTTTGAACGTTTTAATGGGACAATGTCAAACTCCCCCTTTCACAAATTATATTTATTAATGTATTTATTTTATTATAAACTATGTCTGCTACAAATCTTATCATGATCCATGTGTATGCCTTCATAAATTGTCTTTAATTTAGTTGCCAAAATTATGTTTTTGCTGTAGCTGGAAGTTTGGAAACTTGGGATTTGTAAATTAATTGTGGCCTGCGCCCAATTATAAAGTGTGCACTGAGACGAATGTTTGTATCAGAGTACCACGATTCATCTAGATTGGTGCCAGTACTGCGCCATCGGTTCCGACAGTGCTATATGCTTCCATTTGAGCCATCAAGGTATGCATTTAAATGAGAATGCATTTCTATATAAAATATACTGTATATAGATTTATAGCTTCCGTATGTTACAGTTCACAGTTTTATTTTATTCATGCCGGGGTGGCTCAAACTAAAAGTAGGGGGCTCAGGGTGGTGGTCGTGGCAGTGGAGGAGGCGCCAATAATACACAAGTCCTAATGGAGCTGATATTTATTTGGCAACTACACAGACTATTCGGTGAACACTGGTTGTAACCTAGTGCCAGATTCAGATCATTATTCTGCAAGTTGGAGTAAGGTGGGTTTAATAACTAAAAACAATCGTATGTATAATATCCCTTAACGTGTGATTATTTATTTGATTGGTACTTACATTTTGAGTTGAAGTACCTTGATTGCATCAGTTAATATATTGAAATACAATTTTATTTTGCAATATCAGAAAAAAAGCGTACATTTTCTGTAACCTGTGGGCCACATGTAGCAAAGAGCTTGTGTCAGTGGCCGGTTAGCTCAGTTGGTTAGAGCGTGGTGCTAATAACGCCAAGGTCGCGGGTTCGATCCCCGTACGGGCCACTTAATTTTGATCCTCACATGTGAGTAAGCAGTGGAGGTATGTTTAAGTATCTGTGTCTCTTTTGGTCATTTCCAAGTAAACAGCATTTAGATGTTAACCTTTAGAGTGCCAGAGGTGCGCGAGCAATACGTTTCATACCACTTTTGCACTCAAAGGGTTAATTCGAACCTATTACTTATTCAGCTTCCCTGATTCTAAAGTATCAAAACACAAGTCTGCAGTAACAAATTCCCAAAATAAATACCATTTACAAAGACAATGTATATGGTGTTTTAAGGGTTAATATTTTGGTAGTTCGCAAGTTCCTTGCAATCTATATTCTCCATAAATTTAACATTAAAAAAGTGTTCATATCCAGTGTACATGTTGACACTCTTTTCATGAAGCATTGCTTTCAACTAATCCTCGTTAGTATAGTGGTAAGTATCCCCGCCTGTCACGCGGGAGACCGGGGTTCGATTCCCCGACGGGGAGGTATGTTTTTATTTTATTTTATTTTATTTTATCCCTTTTTACTGCATTATACAAACCGCAGTTTAGAAGTATAATATCACGGAAAGGGTATTGGAGAGAAAATAAAAATTAGTCTCCCCGTCGGGGAATCGAACCCCGGTCTCCCGCGTGACAGGCGGGGATACTTACCACTATACTAACGAGGATGTGCTTAGTGAGTTTGTGAAATAGACATATTTTATCACAATATAACATATGTACAGGTGCTTTAACGATTTAAAGTTGTTGTGGACTACAACTCCCATCATCCACCACCATCCAACCATTAACTAGGGATGACAGGACTTGTTGACACCTCCTTGTGTTATCTAATAAATGACTTATAATAAGACCAAAGTATTTTATTTAAGCACACTAATTTATAAACACAAATACTGATGTTTAAAGAAACAATAATGTGAGTTTTATTGCTGTGGAGCAATGTGATACACTTATATACACACCACACAATCTGATCTCCTAAAAAGAGGAACATTAGGGTGGGAAAGAGGGACAGTGGTAATTGGGTCTAAAAGAGGGACTATCCCTCCTAAAGAGGGACACTTGGGAGGTATGATCAAGGTATCATTTATGTACTAATACAAGTATCCCTCTTGCCGATTTGAAATCTTACAAGGCATGCTTTATGGACCTGTATAAACACTTGGATACACTAGAGTAATATTATATTTAAAGCCATATTAAATTTATAAGACATTAGTATTCAATTAAACTTATATATAATTTGCACTTGTTATTGCATGAAAATGTTATTTTCAAGAGAATTGTGTTTTTTTTCACTGATAGTCTATGGTCTGTCTACATCAGTGGTTCTCAAGCTTTTTTGCTCAAGGCACACCTAACACGCAGTCTGGCATTTTCGGGGCACCCCTATCATTTTATGTAATTTGTCAAGGGTGTAATGAAGGTTACATATACATAAATATAGTGTTATTGTTAGACCTCACAACTAAAATAACCATATTGTGCATAGTAATATCCTTAAATATACAGTTGGAAGTCTATATTCACATTTTTTGTCATAGCATTATAGATACAATGGGGCACCCTATGTGGATGTCCGTGGCACACCAAAGTGCCACGGCACCCTGGTTGAGAAACACTGGTCTACATAGTTAACTTAGAATGTCCAGCAGATGTCACTGTTTGTATCAGATGCATAGATGGAATGCAGGTGATAGACAGAAAGGTCAGCCAATGAGTGAAATGGTTCCGCCAGCGAGGTTGGTCTGTAAGAGGGCCATGTGTGACCAGGAAGTAGATGCGGAGTGGCATGGAGTGGTGAGTGTCTGGTCAATGTCACAGGACTATGCCCAACCTAATTTATTATCTACAAAACGGCATAAACTGTGAGGGTTGGCATTCAAAACTTCAGTCTTGATAAATATTTTAATTGGGAGTAGGAGTAGTCAGGATACTTTTTGTTTTATTTGGTTTGGACAATTTGAACATTTAATAAGCAAACCCAGTAAACCTGTTTTATTGCTTTTATCGAATAGCGGCAGACAGTTCACGTTTCCGTAATAAAATGTTTTGGACTTCTATTAATTCGTTCCATGAAATGGACGGTCTTCAGTTTCACTGTTCTGTAATTTTTTTTTCATTTGAGATACTTTGATACCTTTCCAAAATGCTCCTGTTTACACTTACTCTTTGAAACCCACAGGGCCGTGCCATTGCACAATATTCTGGCAGTGTTAACCCTTTCAGTGGGAGACTAGATACATTTCCACGCGTTTGCTACTCATCTGTTTGGGTAGATTGACTAGTTATATATATGGATTTTTTTTTATTCCAGGATGAGCCCAACTTTTATTTATGTCTCACGTGAAATAGATTTGACCTTGCATGATAATGGTGTCATTTATCTTTTCTAGATATTACACAGTGTTAAACACACACTTGTTATACATATTTTATTTATTTAAAAACCATGTATCCCATGACTACACTGTTACCTAATAAATAAATATTATATATATATATATATATATATATATATATATTGGTTTTGTACTTGCATTGCCCAAATTTGTAGGTGAACAAATGTGTGTTTTATATATTCATTAACTCAAAATGTGTGTTTCATTTCTTATAATGAAAACTACTCTATAAACTCCAAATAACCATATAAAAGCACATATTTTCTGACATTAGATTGTCTAAAGAATATAACCCGTAAGTCTCATTCTAAGCTGTATCAGAAACGTACAATATAGCTGTATCAGAAACGTACAATAAAGTATGCAATCTAATTTGTTGTAACAAAGGTGCTAAGTGGGAATGCCATTTATCTCCTGTGTACATGGATATCTGATATGTATACTCCCAAGGCATCCACCTTGCTAACATAGCACCTCAATATTTGCATTGTTTTTTGATGATAAATGCTAAAAGATCTAACTACCCCATAACCTAAGAGAAACCATTTAACACACAGGTTTCCTGAAAAACAAACCGGAAAACTCAGAAGTTTGACATGTTTTCCTTTGCAAAATGCCCAAATCTTCTTTGAATAAATTGACCTTCATTTTTCCTTTCCGAAATGTACATAAATGTCACAGTTTACAGAACAGTAGCTAATACAAGCTTAGTGTAACAAAGAGGTACCAAGTATGACTCCCCACTTTTTCCTGACCTTAGCAATGACTCAGCAGGCTTCCCACACAATCCCCAAAGTTTGATGAGGGTAGAGCCAAAAATATATCAAGTGATGACTTTGCCTCCTGTAACCGTAAATGCCTACAGTGAACTGTAAGGCTGTTAAATTGCCTTCACAACAAACCCCCATCCCTATTTTGAATATTTAACAATGCATCTGCTTTAATAAATATTTGCAGCCTTTTTATGATCTATTACTTGATCAGCTATCCATCTTTGCACTCCTTTAAAATGTCTGGCCCAAACACTCTGCTTGGGCACATAGTTTTATTGGGCTCCTTCTCTCATGCAGGCTTAATGTTTCGGTACTCTCTCTCGTGGGTCAACCAGAATTTGTGTCTAGCTTCCAAATAGCACATCAGTGTTGGTTTTGTTTTTAGTAATCCTTATGATATGAAAGCGGAACACAGATTTAAAGGGATAGTAATGGATAGTTTCCAACGCAGCTCAGATTGTTTATCATAAGGAATAGTGCTGCCTGATGATTCTCTTATTGTCCAACTGTTTAGTTACAATGTTGTTTTATGCTAAAGTTTATCCCTCCCGCCCCTTTTCCTGATGTCCGAATTTTACTTTGAGATCTGACAGTGGATCACAACGAGGGACAATTTTCAGTTAGTATTCGACAAGGAAATAAATCTCTCCAACTGGTTCAGACTTTGTATGACTGAGCAAAAAGCAGACTGAAGCATCTGACAAAGATGGAAGATATGGGAGGATTCTTCTGTCAAACATGCCACCCCCAGCCATGTCTCCATTGACAGAAGCTGGTGAAAGACACTGGATGAAAGAGATAGCAGTAGGGTGGATTTACATAACTCCTACTTATTTCTGCTCCAGGATGGGGCTGGAAGCAAGACAGGATAACTTACCTATTTATAGATTAGAGCGCCTTGCCCCAATCCATGTGCTAAGCAAAAACCAGCATCTCTGATGGTCAGCTTTTACTCCTTGATCTCATGACGCATGTGCAAACGGACACACAAACATGGACACCAGTGCATGCACTGAGTCATATACACGTGGTACAAGAAAGGATGAGTGTGCATAGGATAGCTTAGATACACACAGGATAAAAGCCCCACTTAAATCATTTTTAACCCCTTAAGGACCAAAGACGTACATGTACATCATGGGGAAAATGTGCCTAAAGGATCAATTACGTACATGTACATCCTGGAATTCAGGAGTCCCTGCGCCGATGCACGCCATCGGGGGTCTCTGATTCTGGTATGAGGAAAAAAAAAATGCTCCATGGTTTCTAGGTGTCACCCCTGTGGCTGGTCCTTAAGGGGTTAATTTTTTTTAATTTTTTTATTTTATTTATTTATTTATTTATTTATTTTTTCCCACTGGTTGCTTCTTTTCAGTTTTGCACTTCTTTAGCTTATTGAATAAAAAGAGAGAGAGAGTTCTTAAAGGGGATCTCTCACCCCTACAAAAGTTAGGCTTATTATGTAGAGTATATATCGATAATCTTGAAAACGTTATTTATTTTCTTTAAAACCCTATTTGGGTTAAAATTATTGCTTATAGAGTGCCCTGCACCCTATTTCTGCATACACTCCTTTTGCTGCACCACCTTCCCACTACCCAGCCTCCTCCAATGATGGAGGCTTCTGTCTGTAAACTGGAGCAATCTCATTAGCAGAGATCGCTATCTAGCCAATGAGACCGCTCCAGCTTACAGACAGCCTCCATTGTCGGAGGAGGCTGGGTAGTAGGAAGGGAGCAGAGGCAAAGCGGCAAGAGCAGTGTATGTAGAAGTAGGGTGCAGGGCACTCTGTAAGCAATACTTTTAGCCCAAATAGCTTGTTATTTATTTAAAAAAATTTTTTTTCAACTTTATCGATTATACTGTACCTAATAAGCCTAACTTTTATAGGGGTGAACGATCCCCTTTAAGACAAAAGAGTAGGAATGTGAGAGAAAAACTAAGACTGATGGCGAAAGAGAGAGAGTGAGACTGACAATGTGTGGTATCTGTGTATATTATACACCCCAACAGTGTGTGTGTGTGTGTGTGTGTGTGTGTGTGTGTGTGTGTGTGTGTGTTTGTGAGGCATTAAGATCATGACCAAGACCTCTGTTTGGGTCAAAACATTGATTCAGTAAATCAACACCTGTTTAGAACTGATTAAGGAGTGTTATTATTCTTTATTTATATTGTGCCAACTTAACCTGCAGTGCTGTACAATAGGGAATAGACGTACAGCGATTATTAAATAGTAAATCATACGTGAAGAACAGAAGGATCAGAGGGCCCTGCTTGTGAGAGCTTACAGTCTAGAGGAAGGAAGTTTGGATACAGAAGGTGAAAGTGCTATTGGATGTGTCTCCTGCCACATGAACTGCCTGTCAGTGGGTGGGAGCGAGAAGTGCTATTGAGTGCAGTGGCCCAGGGAAGGGGCGATTCTTGGGGATAATGTTTATGGAGGTAGTTGATATGCCTCCCTGAAAAGGTGAGATTTCAGGGAGTGTCTGAAGATCTGAAGGATAGGGGAGAGTCTGATGGGGCGGGGGAGGGAATTCCAGAGCTCTGGTGCAGCACGAGAGAAGTCCTGTAGGCGGGAGTGGGAGGATGTAATAAGAGCTGTGGAGAGGAGAAGGTCATGTGCATAACAAAGATGGCGAGTGGGAGTCTATTTGGAAATGGGGGTGAGGTGTTAGTAAGGGCTTTATATGTTAGCACCAGAATTTTGAATTTAATTCTATGTGCTAGTGGGAACCAGTGTAGGGATTGGCAGAGGGGGCTGGTGTTAGAGAAGCAGTGGGTGAGGTAGATTAGTCATGCAGCGGAGTTCATTATGGACTGTAGTGGGGTGAGAGGAAGGCCAGTTAGTAGTGAGTTACGGTAGTCATGAGTGTTTGGATTAGTATTTTAGTAGTGTTTTGTGTGAGAAAGGGTCTGATTCTAGAGATGTTGCCGAGATGGCGGTGGGATGAGCTTGAGATTTACTGGATGTGAGGAATGAAGGATAGGGCAGAGTCAAATGTGACCCCCAGGCAGCGTGCTGTAGGGGTTGGTGTGATAGTGGTGGTGTTGACAGTGAGGGTAATGTCTGGGGTAGGGCTGGTAGGAGAGGGAGGGAAGTTAATTAGTTTGAATTTGCCAAGGTTAAGTTTGAGTTGACGGGAGGATGTCCAGGAAGACACAGCAGATGCAGTCAGACACCATGGACAGGAGGGAAGGGGAGAGGTCTCGGGAGGAAAGATAGCTTTGAGTGTCATCAGCATAGAGATGATGGTGAAACACAAAGGAGTTTATTAGTTTGCCAAGGGATGCAGTGTAAATTGAGAAGAGCAAGGGGCCCAGGACTGAGCCCTGAGGCATTCCAACAGACAGTAGGAGGGGTGGGGAGGTGGAGCCAGAGTAGGACACACTGAAGAAGCGGTTGCAGAAATAGGATGAAAACCAAGAGAGGGCAGTGTCACAGAAACTTAGAGAGTGGAAGGCTTGGAGGAGGAGCGGGTGATCTACTGTGTCAAAGGTAGCTGATAGGTCCAGGAGAATGAGAAGGGAGTAGTGGCCTTTTGACTTTGCGGAGAGCAAGTCGTTGGCCACTTTAGTGAGGACAGTCTTGGTGTAGTGATGAGGACGGAATCCAGATTTCAAGGGATCTAGCAGGGAATGGGAGCAGAGGAATTTAGTGAGCTGGTTGTATGCGAGACGCTCAAGGAGCTTGGAGGCGAACGGAGTAGAGAAATGGGCTGGAAGTTTAACAGTGAGTTTGGGTCCAGGGAGGGTTTCTTTAGAATGGGTGTGATTATATGTTTAAAAGATGATGGGAAGGTTCTGGTTAACAGAGAGAGGTTGAATACGTGAGTAAGGGGGTGGTATTAGTAGAGGGGAAAGTTCTTGTGAACTGAGATGGGATTGGGTCAAGATGGCATGTTGTTAGGTTTGAGCGAGTGAGGAGAAGGGAAACTTCGTCCTCAGTGATGAGTGAGAAGGCGCTTAGTGTGTATAGGGGGAGATGGTAGGGCTATGTTGGATAGGTGGGGGTGAAAGTGATGAGATTTCATGTCTGATGGAGTCGATCTTGTCCTTGAAGTGGGTGGCGAGGTCTTGGGTGGAGAAGTTAGTGGAAGGGTTTTACACTGGTGGGCGTAGAAGTGACTTGAAGGTTGAGAAAAGGCTTTTTGGGTTGGAGGAAAGATTAGAAATTAGAGAGGAAAAGTATGACTGTTTGACCAGGGAGAGGGCAGAGCTATAGGCACGGAGAATTCATTTGTAGTGTATGAAGTCAGCTGTGGAGTAGGGACCGATCAGAGGTTAGTGAAGACCAAGTTAAGGGAGTGGCCATCACTGTGGGAGAGCAGGTCCATTGTGAAAGGCCAAAGGAGGTGGTTAATGAGAGGAGTTTGATGGCAGGGGGGTTGTTATGGTCGTCAACAGGGATGTTGAAGTCTCCCAGGATGAGAGTAGGGACGTCAGAGGACATGAAATGAGGGAGCCAGCGGTTTAGTGGTTAACTTAGCTGTTTGCAAAGTCAAGTCCTGGTAGTTCTGGTTACTTGCATCAGGTGTTCAGCAGTTTTGATAGAAGGTGCAATGTCAGTACTTTGTTTAGATAGATCTTTCTGTGCTCTGGATCCAGAGTGAGTTGTTCTTTAGTTGATAGAAAAATGAAAGAAAGATAGTGAGCTGTACTCAATCCATCCTCTGTCCAACTCAGTCTAACTCTCTTATGGAGACTTGTAAACCAGGCATCAGAGAGAGAGAGAGAGCAATGAGATAAGCACAGCAGGAAGAGAGCAATTTACCTGGACAGAGAGACGGAAGGTTACAATCCACAAACAGGCCAGAGATGTTATTCCAAGATAATAGTAAGCAGTTGAAAATTAATAATTGAGGTATAGTAACTCAGTCTAACTCTCTTATGGAGACTTGGAAACCAGGACTTTGGAACCAGACACACTGCAGTAGCTGCACACTGGTAGGTTAGAGCCCTTACATAGGGAAACCTAAGTCATGTCAGTCTATACAGCTGAGGCCAGTTCAAGCAAATTATCACATCAGAGAGAGAGAGAGAGAGAGCAATGAGATAAGCACAGTAGGAAGAGAGCAATTTACCTGGACAGAGAGACAGAAGTTTACAATCCACAAACAGGCCAGCGATGTATGAGTAATGTGAGAGGAGGGGGACTGGCATCATGGGGGGACAGGGGGAGAGAAACAATATCACAGTACCCATATGCAGGTGAAAAAATATAGTGCAAGAGATGAATAAAACATGTATCAGAACAAACTAGAAGAAAATATATAACATTTTGGTAGTGTGACAGGAATCCCAAGTCCTTTTTCTGTCCAGTGTGTTTGGTGTTGAACTACATTGGTAAAACAGGCTTACCACTAAACCTAATGATGAATACCAACAGACAATCTATTGAGTAATACCATAAAACCAAGAACCATACCCCAGTCGATGATCGTTCCAGCCAAGGTAACTACTCCATCCATAACCTTAAAATCAACTTCAAGAATACACAGGAGAGCGAGACAATTTAAATTAAGATGATCAGTGTGACTCCAACACCAAATACACTGGACTGAATAAGGACTTGGGATTCCTGCCAGTCCCCTCACTGCATTCCTCATTCACTCCTTATCAGTTCTCAGCTTTCCTTTATATTTTTTTTCCTCTTATTACCAGTATGCTTTAGGCTTGAAAAAGGGAGAGTGTCTTTCGAAAGCTTGTCTCCATAAAATTACCTACTGGAATACTCGTTCATTTGATCTTTACACCACTGAACTAACACGGCTAACCCAAACTGAACATATCTATGTTGCTGCCCATAACACACACTCACACACAAACTTTTTTTATGCACTAAGGTATGATAAAGAGGTTATTAAGTGGAGATAACTTCTCCAGTGATATAATTTCTCCAATTCCTATGTTATTATATGGAGCCAATGCATTAAGATTTCTAAAACTGGAGAAATCTTAGTGCATCGGCTCAATAATATTAAATAGGATTTGGAGAAGTTATCTCCACGTTCTTACCCCTTAGTGAATTCTGTTATGAAACAGCAATAATCCCAAACTGTCACCTATCACAAGAGCCTTTGTTTTTGCTGCTTTACCTCTGATAATAACTATAATCTCTATTTCCATACTATCTGCAGGCCTCTCATGTGAAGCTGTTGTGTTCCTGTAAGTGACATTATTTTTGAGAATCCTGTTACTTCAGAAGTCCCATCCCTTCCAAACATTACATCGCCATGTGGCCCATGCTGTGGGTGGCAGCTAGGACCTATGCTCCATACATCACTTTCCCTGTAGCCTTTGTGGTGGGTGCAGTGGGATACCATCTAGAGTGGTTCATCCGTGGGACACCGCCGCAGACTGTAGAAGAACAAAGTATTCTAGAGAAGAGGGAGGAGAGGACCCTACAGGAGGCAGCTGGAAAGGATCTTACCCAGGTTATCAGTCTGAAGGAGAAATTAGAATTTACACCTAAAGCTGTCCTCAATCGCAACCGCCAGGAGAAGAGTTAAGGGCAGTATCAAAGACTTTTCACAACTTTCTAGTTTTGTTTATCAGTATAACACAGATTGCATGATCTCCTGTTGATTGGAGAACATGGAGGAACAAATTATTCTAGCACAGCACATTGTAGAGTGGGAATGTTGTACACTGTGCAGCTACCTCTTGGATCAACTCTTACGCCGGTTTGTCAAAACATCAGAGCCATTCCAGTTAGGAGCCAAGCTTAAATACTAATGAAACAGAATGGGAGACAGACATGGGTTGTTAGTGTTGACTATCAGGTGAAAGCTGTGTTGGAAGGACAAAGCCACTCTGTATGATTACAGGTTGTATGTACTGATGCTTCCTTCCTTGCTGCCCAAACTGGATCCACTTTAACACATTAAGAGCAGACTAGCAGAGATTATTTCTACTATTATGATTCCCTTTTTACCATCCCCTGTATCCAAGCTGCATGTCATGGCAATGATCTCTCCAATCACTAAAATGTTGCTTGGATTTATCCTATACTAAATAAACACAGATATCAATGTGACATTGCTGCAGACTATGTTCCTTACAGTGAAAAGATGAATTGTAATACAGTACATGAAACTTCTGCAAGCAAGACTTTTAACTGTAAAATAATTAAAAAAATTTCTTTAAGGACCAAGGAATGTACAGCATGTTGCCTTACAATAATTTGCACACACATCTGGTCCTTACAGAGCTAATTAGCATACCTGAGTCAACTGACCGCATTGCTTTGCATTTATAATGATGTACATTAAAGTGTTAGTAATGTCCAAAAAAAAGTTTTTTGCATATAGAAGAGCTTAAAAAGCTGAGCTATATGCAAAAAAAAGTATCTCTCAAACCGCTATGGTTTAAGAGATACAGGCGTTTAAAGTTCACTGTCTCCTGCTGACAGCTGTAAAGCTGTCAGCAGGAGATTCGTGTCGATCGACATGGTGGCGCTTGAGAAATGCCGCGATCTTGTTACTTACAAGGAATCCCGTCATTGGAATGGTCTAAAACGTGTGCTTACTTACAAGGAATCCCGTCATTGGAATGGTCTAAAACGTGTGCTTGAAGGCACACGTTTTAGACCATTCCAATGACGGGATTCCTTGTAAGTAACGAGATTGCAGCATTTCTCAAGCGCCACCGTGTCGACCGACACGAATCTCCTGCTGACAGCTTTACAGCTGTCAGCAGGAGACAGTGAACTTTAAACGCCTGTATCTCTTAAACCATAGCAGTTTGAGAGATACTGTTTTTTGCATATAGCTCAGCTTTTTAAGCTCTTCTATATGTAAAAAAACTTTTTTTTTTTTAATTACTAACACTTTAAGACTGATGGGTTAACGGAGCCTCAGTGCTGGCGTGTTCTGTTATTCAAGGGGTTAAGGGCCATATGCACAAAGAAATTGTGGGGAAAACCATCTTCACCATAGTGGGCAACTAAGCATTCCTTGAATTCACAATGATTTAAAGGAGGAGTCTTTCCTCTTGAAATATCTATCTAGCATTCAGAAGCCATATTTAAACCCTCTGGGTGCCAGAGAGGTGCACGATGCATTGAAACGTATTGCATACCCCTCTGGCACACATAGGGCTTAATCTGCATTATTTTATGTGTTCCCTATGGAGCAGGGGTTTGTTCCAGGATTGCTCCACTTTTCTTTGCAAGTACTTTAATGCCCGGACAGCAAAATAAGGCCAGTAGCTGCTATTTTTGAATTTCTTTTGCACTCTCTTGTTATTTGATCTGCTTGTAGGAGTCATGTATTGATTCACTTCTTAGCTGGCACATTGGAGTGAAATTTTGTTAAAAGGAGAGGACTTACTCATCTGCAAACTCCACTTGGGGTGTGGTTTAAGGGCTTTAGACTAAGGGTAGGCAATTGCTATTGGGGACTACAAATTTCTGTTGGGTGGGGATGATGGGATTTGTAGTTCCCAACAGATGGTGGTCAAGCTCTTGAACACATCTGATTTTAGATGTCAAAATGGCAGTGAAGAATTCTTGTGTTTACTAATGTGAAAAGGCACATAGAAAATGAATGGGTGATCCAGCATGCATGGGGCTGTATGCTCAAAAAGCTACAGTTTGTTTCAAAGAAAAAACAGCACCAATCTTAGTTGTTATTGGAGTAATATCACTCACCAGCGTAAGGGAGATACAGTGCAGGAGGAAAAGGATGAGCTGAATCATCGAAATGCACTGCAGAAAGATGAAAAATCCACCTTTCTATAAACTCAGTTAAAATCACTTCTTTATTGGAGAAAATACATAAAACACTGTCAGACAATAGTCTTACGCATGATGCGCGCACGATGTGTGTTAATTTTGAGTTTTAGAAAATGTACAGCATGATAGCATTTTGTTCTTTTTAAGGTGTGTGTGTGAATAATAATTGTTGCTGTATTAAATGTGACACCCTTTGTGGGAGGAAGACTATTTTTTCAGGACTGATACGAATTGCAATGTAGATAATATATTGATGTCTAAGGGTTAATTATTCTCCTGGTTACTTAGTTGCAAGGAGAGTTAATTGACCATTGTGGTTGATTGGTTATTTTGAACGAATGACCATTGGTTTTCTTCATATAAATATGGTGGGAAGTTGCATGTTTAGTTAGTCTATGAGTAAGCACCGCTTCTGCGAAATGCGTAAGACAATAGTCTGTCAGTGTTTTATGTATTTTTTTCCAATAAAGAAGTGATTTTAATGGAGTTTGAGTGTGGTGGATTTTTCATCTTTCTGCTCAAAAAGCAACTCCATGCATACTACTTCCAATCATGTAGTTCAAAAATCCCATAAGCTTATAATGGAATTGTACACTATCAAAAATCAGCAAATATTCTTCTCACTAGGCATGCAACCCACTTTGTAAGTGGTGCAAAATAACAAAAAAAAAATCTGTAGACCCTCTTTTGTTCATAAAGGTTGACCTTGATTAAATCTCATCCTTTGTACTAAAATTAAGAGGCTAAGTTGATCAAACATGGAGTTTTAATATGCATTAATGTCATCTACAATTAAAGGGAGTGTTGCAACTCTTTGCCTGTCTAATATTTAGCAATTTTCACTAAATTAGAGATAATGCGTGTGTGCACATGCATGCGCACAAAACACATACCTCTTTGGCGCTCAGAGATGAGCTGATCCATGGTATCTTGCCATTCAGCACATTTGACACTAGATAAGTCTCTTGACACACTTTGGAGATCAGTATAGTATCCAAGCCAATGGTGAGCCTGGGGACCTCGCAGCCCACCGGGGCTTCTCCAGTGACCCTCCTCATGCCTTCTGGTATAATAAAATACATACAATTTTCCACCCCCAAGAGCAGATATTCACTCCCTTCTGCCCCACAATGAGCCTCCCAGTTTCATAGTCAGAAGGATAATTGGAGCCCCTGTCTCCAGGGTTAAACATGAGTGACCCTTGTAGTTTCGCGGATCATTTTGTGGCCCTAAGAGTACAACTGGTCGCCTCTATGATCCAAGGAGTTAAAATAAGATTCTGCTCAAATGTAACTTCTGTATGAAAGTACAATTGTAACACAAACCATTGCAAATCTTTCCTTAAAGGACAACACCAAACAAAGTGGTGTCTAGTGCTTTTAAAAAAAAAAAAAAGCCTGCTAGACCTGCTAAAGTTTTCTGTGAGATTCTGTCCACAAGATAATCTACCTGCTGGGAGATGAGGAGGCCATAGGAAAGACTTTCCTTTCTTATGAGGGGTGGGTGGATATGAGATGCCTAAAGATACATCTGGAAGTGTGTTCATAGTCTAATATAGGTCATGCTGAATACTGTAGTGTGATCATGGATCCCTAGAACTTGTCAAGCAAGGAGATGGTTGCTGCTTTGGGCAGCAGTGTGCTATTCCTCTAGGATGCTTATTTCCTTTACTAAAGCCATTGGAGACCTTTTTATGTTTGGTGTTTATGTTCTAGCAAGTTTAAAGAGAAATTATTTGAAGTGTCTTAATATTTTTTTCAAGGAAGCCATTTTCCTTTACAGCCTTCTCTTCCTGGTCAGAAATCTTAATGCTTATTTGTACGTATTATTTGAACATGGTTCGGCTGCTCCTTGGCATTGCAAATTTCTTTTCCTCAGTCTTTATTATCAGGTAAAAACCAAATGGGATTTTCCAGTGGTGAATTGCACTTTGATCCATGTTGGCACAGGATTCAAACCTGCAATAGGATTTTAAATAAGGTCTGTGCATGGGCATTGCACAGGTTTGTTCCAGACCACGTGAGGAACTTTGCCTCAGATTTCTCGGCAGGTCCCAATAGGTTCTTGTTAAACCTCTGCATAAACTCTGGAACACCAGAGGGGTGTGTAATGCATCGCAAAGCAATGTATTGATCACCCATCCAGTCCTCAAGGGGTTAAGATGTATGGAAATATTTTTACTGGCTTGGGGAAACAATATATTTATTAGTACTTGATCCGTAAATGTTGCAAAGTGTGATGTTTAAAGGGAAATTTCCTCCCAAGAACTGCACATCTGCTGACTAGCTGAACAATAGTACTATTTGCCAGAATAATTACTGCCTTATAGAGAAATCCTAGGGCTGCTGGGAATGATGGCCAGGCAACAGTGTAAACATCTTTGCTTAGAGACGTCTGCTCTGCCAGTCCTTGCCTCCTGTAGGAGGCGTTGCTTGGTACCTTACGGTACCGGAAGGGACTGATGGCGCAGGTGTGCAGATTCTTCTAAAGCGCTGTTGCCTGGCCATCAGTCTCGGCAGCAGTAGGATTTCTCTATAACGCAGTAATTATTCTGGGGAACAGTACTATTGTTCAGCTAGTCGCCAGATGGGTAATTCTTGGGGGGGGGCTTTATGTGGGGTGATAGTTCCCCTTTAACATATAACATTTTGTAACTTTTTATGAAGTATGTCATATTAATGACAGTAGGAAGAAAAGAAACCTGCTTGCAAGGTGTTATAAATTCGTTTATTTGACAGAGCATGTTGTTGTTGTTAGTTACAGAGACCTCTGATCACATACCAAGAAGGCAGAAAGGAGAAGGTGTAGAACCGTACCCTATGCTTGATAAAGAAAATCTTGGACAATTCCTTGGAGTGTATTCAGGAAGCTAAAGACATGCTGTTATGGGGCAAACCAACTTTACTATGAAAATAAACATGTCTAACATCTCCAATGCATTTAAGAGCTTTTAAAGGGATAGTAATACTTCGTTTTATCTTTATTTTATTTTGTAGACATTTAAAAAAACATGAATGATATAAGTCTTATCTCTTAAACTTTTATGGTTTGAGAGATATTCACAAGCAAAGCTTCCCCTCCCTCCCCTTTTACCTAGTGTAAGCCATCTCTTCTCAGATGTGAGTCTGGTTGTAAGACCAGACAGATAATAGAAGGGGACACTCTTATTCATATGAGAACAATGAAAGCCTTCCCATCCCCCCCCCCCGACAAGTTTTTCAGGTTTTTCCCTTATCTTAATTAAAGGTTGTCCCTCTCTGCAGTCTACCTGGGCACCTCCCTTCTTCTCTGGCTGAGCAGTGTTACATCAGTAAAAGGGGCGGGAGGGGGATACTTTGTCATTGAATTACTCTTGAACTACAACTCTGACAGAATTTAAATAACTCTCCAAAGTCCAAATACTATGATGATTAATTAGAGCTGCTTTTATTATGAAACATTACTATCCCTTTAACACCTGGAATCCTATTATGGTCTCCACATCACTGCTTCACAATGGGTTGGAGACCTCTGTCATTCAATGAGTTAACCCCAACCTATTTAAAACATTGGTAATTTTAAACCCCCACCCCCAAATTTCCCCCCTTTAGATTCTTCCATTCAGCCCTTTATATCTTAAGTAGGGTTGCACCGATACCGATACTAGTATCGGTATCGTTGCCGATACCAGCATTTGCGCGAGTACTTGTACTCGCGCAAATGCGGCCGATGCCAGCACCGATACCCTGTGTCAGGGTCGGTGCTGCAGAGAGGGAGCCCGGGGAGCTGCTCACAATGCTCCCTGGTCACCTCTCTCCTTCCTGCAGCGTCGGAGCGTTGCCGCGGGTTACCATGGCAACGCTCCGACGCTGACCTCTGCCGGGGCTCGCGAGAGAACAGTGAGCTCCCGGCAGAGGACAGTAAGGGAGGCAGGATGGGGCAGGGGGTGGTGAAAGAGGCAGAGAGGGGGTGCCAAGAAAGGAGCAAAAGGAGGAAGGATCAGGAGAGAGTGAGAGAGGCAAAAGGGTGAGTCAAGGAGAAGGAGGGGGATCAAAAGGGAGAGAAAAAGCCAAGGCAAAAGAAGGGGGCTCAAGAGGGGGAGAATGAAGCAAAAGGTAGGAATCAAGAGGGGGAGGAAGAGTCAAAAGGGGAGAATCAAGAGGTGGTGTGTGTGTGTGTGTGTGTGTGTGTGTGTGTGTGTGTGTGTGTGTGTGTGTGTATATATAATATATAATATATATATATATAAATATAATTTCAAGTACTCACCAATACCAATACTTTTTTTTGCGGTCATTTGCCAGTTTTCCAAGTACCTAAAGCATATAGGTACTTAGAAAACTGGCAAATGACTGCAAAAAAAAAAAGGTATCGGTAATTGGTATCGGTGAGTACTTGAAAAAAGTATCGGTACTTGTACTCTGTCTTAAAAAATTGGTATCGGTGCATCTCTAATCTTAAGATATACATTGTAGCACATTTGTTAATTGTTTTTGTTCAGTACACACCTAACACACAATCTAGAATTTTCGGTGTACCCCTATAACTTTGTATATCTTTTGTCAAAGGAGTCATGAAGGCTGCAGATACGTTATGTAGTTATTTTTAGGTGCCACAATTAGAATAACAAAAACATATTATGCATGAACATATGCAGAAATATACATCTGGACCTTTAACATTCACATTTTTTGTAAATATCTTTGTCAAAAATGAGGGTTACCCTAAGGTGTGCTACTTCACCCTGTTTGAGAAACACTGCTTATGAGTACTTGTATATGTGAATGAGGCAACATACCTTTTCAGGTAAGAGCAGGTTTTATTTTAACCCCTTAAAGGGGATATATCACCCCTATACAAGTTAGCATGAAAGCCTCCATCTTCGGAGGAGTCTGGATAGAGGGAGGAGAGCAGAGGCAGAATGACAGACTGGGGTTACAGAACAGGAAACTGCAGTCTATGCACAAGTAGCTGCAGGGCAGACTTTTTATAACTTTTTTTAACAATTTAGATGAGCAGGAGCTTACTTTATAAAAAAAAAAAAAAAAAAAAAAAAATACACATTTACGTGCATTCCCTGTATAAGCTAACGATTCATGCTAACATATGTATAGGGGTGATATATCCCCTTTAAAGTCCTATGATTTGCCAAGACCGTCATGGGTGAATTTACGTTAAGGACCCATGACAGTCCCTGCACAGCTGATTCACTAAGAGGTGATAAAGGGGATAAAGTGGAGATGACGTCTCCAGTTTATCACTTCCCCGATTCATATGTTATTCTATGGATCCTATGCACTAAGATTTCTTCAACTTTGGAGATCTTAATGAATAGGCTCCATAGAATAACATAGGGACTGGAGAAGTCCTCTCCACTCCCTCACCTCTTTATCACCGTTTTGTGACTCTTCACCCGTAATCTCTTGAACAAATTGGCAAGAGAAAAGTCCGATTGGCCTTTAGGATTTCTGGTGAATCATCAGTGGCACCTCATAGCTCCTAGGGCCTCATTATAAATAAACACAATTGCAACAATACAGATATTCACTGTAGTCTGATTGTACTGCCGAGCTGGTAGTCGTCCAGGATATCCCAATCTTTGTGATCAACTGAGGAAGAAATAGAAGAACTGCAGTCTGGAGGGATTTCAGGATATTGGAAGTCAAAATCAGTTCAACATTTCCTGGCTATAGTAAGGTTAGGAGGTGTTACTTTAATATTTTGACCTCTTAACTCTTTGCGTGCCAGAGAGGTATCCAAAGTATTGCAACGTTGGACACCTCTCTGTCAATGGGTTAAAACAAATTCTGCTTAAGTATTTTGTTTGTCATGAGATTGTGCTTTTATCTGCCCACACCTGACTTAAACTGTTACCTGAAGGCCCACATATGTTGTTGGACTATGGGCCATATGTTCAAAGACGTTGCAAAATAGCTTTTGTCGTTTGTCACGAATTTTCAAAGTACAGTGTCGTTGGGATCATTAATATTTTCAAAGAGTGTCGATTGTGATTGGAAATATGTTGTTTGCCCTGACTGAAATTGTCGTATGGAACAAAAAAAAAGTGTCTTAACTAAAGACAAAAATGTACAGCAAAAATGTCTTTAAAAATGTCTTAACTAACGACAAAAATGTATTAACTAAAGACAAAAATTCTCACATTCAGAACACATTCCCTCCACTTTTTTCTTAACGTACAAATTTTGTCTTTTGAAAGACTTTTTTTTATCGTTAGTTACGACAAATTTTCTTTTCCTGTATACGACACTGGAGGATAGTTTAGCCACGCCCTTTGCCCGTCAATTCTGGAGTTGTGTCGAACACAACGGACATTACTAGTTTTTTGTCATATACTCTATAGAAAATATGTCGTTCATGCATTCAAGGAGTTATTTTTGTCTTTCGTACGACAATTTTATGTCGTTATCCCTTTGAACATATGGCCCTATGTCTCCCATCATTCTCAGTCACCTAATGGCTGCCTAAGGATGATGCACATTGTAGTCCAACAACAGCTTGTGGGCAGCTTATATATGTATTAACATAAGTAGCTGTGCCTTTCTTTATAACTAACAGCTGTGCAATGTTGAATTATGCCCAAATATAGGCATTGCAGTACAAATACAGAAGTGCAGTGTCTAAATAAAAGCAGTTGACATTTTAGTATTGCACAGGGTAGACAATTACTGGACCTCCAGCTGTTGGGTACTACAGCTCCCATCATTCCTAATCGGCCATCAGCTGGTTGGGGTACAGGAGATGTAGTCTGCAACAGTGGAGGTCCAACAGTGTATACTGCTGCTCATCTAGTGTTATTTTCTGTTGCTTACCTATATTATTTTCCTGTTATCTCCACCAGAGGGAGCATACTCCTTATTTTTACACATGGCATTACTTTAACACATGGCCTAGCAAAGAGGTCTTTGATTTACAAAATACAAACAGAACACCAGAAGGGGAGCAAACCACAATAAACATTAACCCCTTAAGGACCGGGAAAATCTGAGGTCGTTTTCCCTTAAGGACCGGAGCAGTTCTGACCTTTTTGACTATGTCTTTGTTCAACAGCGTTTTCCCTCTAAGTCTTTTATTCCACCCCCATAAATTATATACTGTTTTTTTAAGCACAAATAGAGCTCTCTTTTGATACCCCACTTATATGTATAACCCACCGTTTACTTTATTAAAATTAAAACAATTGTTGAAATTTTTTTTTAAAAAACACCATTTTTGTTTTTTCTCTTGGTATCAATTGGGCACAAAGGGTTAATTTTTTATGGAGACTGCATGAAAGATATGACTGGTCAGTCATACCTACAAAATGCGAAGTTTAAAGTGGCCACTGTCCCCCCCTGGTGAAAATTCCTATGTCCCTTTTTCCCACCCTATTTTGTCACTTTTTTATACCTGACATTCAGCGGTGTGTATAAGTGTATTACATGGCTCCACAGCAATCACACTCCCAGTTTTGTTTATTAAGATATATATATATATATATATATATATATATATATATATATATATATATATATATATATATATATTTTTTTTTTTTTTAAAGTTTACTATTGCAGGTCAGAAATTGACCTGCATTTAGCCAGTCTCCCACACCAGCAGTGAGGGGGTTAAAACCCCCAGCTGCTGGATTTTATTTGACCATTAGGTGTCTCCTCTCTACTTCTCTCTCCCTTACTTTGATAACAAGGGAGACAGAAAATGAGGAGACACACAGAGGTAAGCATGCGTTGTGTGCTTACCTCTGTCTCAGAATGCCGGTACATGTGATCGCTGATACAGCGATCGCATGAACCAACAGAAGCAAGAAGGGCTGAGACTGAATGCCCCGGTCTCGGAGCGCTCAGTCTCAGCCTGGAATTAATGATAGCAGCGTGCATGGAGGCACGCTGCTATCATTTAAGCCATGACGGTTCTGGACCATCATGGGTTGTTAAATACGCCTATATGGAGAAATACACACACCCTGGACTTGATACAGGTTATGGAATACAACCGGTTACAGCAAACGGGGATTTTGGATCCGCCCCGATTTGGTTTGCACTCCTCAGAATTTCAAATAAAAAATCCACTGTAGTTCCAATAAAAAGTATTTAATAGAAAAGAGATGTTTGTATAACAATTCAATAAATGCCCCTAGAGCAGTGGTTCTCAACTCCTGTCCTCAGGACCCACTAACAGGCCAGGACTTAGGGATTTCTCTGCTAGAGCACAGGTGTGGTGATCAGAGGCTCATTCACATTGATTAACTCACCTGTGCTCTAACAAGGAAATCATCAAATCCGGGCCTGTTAGTGGGTCCTGAGGACTGGAGTTGAGAACCACTGCCCTAGTGGGCGACGTGTTTCGAAGCACAAAGGCCTCTTCTTCAGGACCCAGATTGTCACAAAAGTATTATAACAGCATCATAAAGTTTAACCCCTTAAGGACCATTGACAGGCCAGGACAGTCACAATGGTCCTGCACTTAAGGACCATTGACGGTCCTGGCACGGCAAGGGTTAACTCTCCCATTGCTGCCGCTGTGCGCGATGGGAGAGTCGCGGGATGCCTTACTAGGTGCTCTGATATCGGAGCATCTAGTTTCGGCCAATGCCCTGTTTGTTTGTATATGTGATTCGCGATTTTTAGCGAATCACATGTATTAGACCGCATATGACAGAAGCAGTGTTTTCAAAACACTGCTTCTGTCACATCTCTCTGTTTCTCTCCTCCTCAGATACAAATCTGAGGAGAAGAGAGACAGAGAGATCGTTGCTGAAGTGTTCCAGTGTTGCAGGCTTGCAACAAAGCTAAAAAACAAAGAAAAAATAACTTTTTTCAATTGATCACTATAATACAGTGATCGATTGATTTCTCCCTCCCTTGATCACTTAGTTTAGTGATCAAGTGCTGCAGATCAGCTTCTGCTGATCTGTGGTATTTTTTTGCCCCCCCCTCCCATTGAAATCCTTTTTTTTTTTTTTTTTTTTTTTTTAATAAAATTTTTTTATTTTTTTTTATTTTTAGGTAACTTAATAGGTTAGCTAAGTAATTTTAGTGGGGCTAGGTAGGTTTAGAGGGTACGTGGGTTAGGGTAAGTTTAGTGAATTTAGGTTTAGGGAATTTATTATTTTTTTTTGTAAAAATTGCATTTATTAAACTATTTAGGCTTTTTAGGTAGCTTAGATAGGTATGTTTAGTGTGACTAGGTAGGTTTAGTGTGTACGTGGGTTAGACAGTATGTATGTATGTGTGTGTGTGTGTGTGTGTGTGTGTATATGTATGTGTGTGTGTGTGTGTATATATATATATATATATATATATATATATGTATATAATTTTTTTTTTTTTTTTTTTTATTGTAGTAATAGTAACTATAGGTAGGATTAGGGTTGACGTGTTAGGTTTAGGGTTAGAGTTAGGCACAGAAGAACAAAAAAAAAAATAAAAAAAAAAAAATATATATATATAGTTTTATTGTAGGAATAGTGACTGTTTGGGTTAAGTTAGGTAGGATTGACGTAGGTTAGGGTAAGGTTTAGGGTTAGAGTTAGTCACAGAAGAAAAAAACATATCGTTTTATTGTAGGAATAGTGACTGTTTGGGTTAATTTAGGTAGGATTAAGGTTGACGTGGGTTAGTGAAAGGTATAGGGTTAGAGTTAGGCACTGAAACCACCCCCCAAAAATAAATAAATATATATGTATAGTATTTACGTAGGAATAGGGACGTGGGTAGCTATTTAGAAAAAAAGAAAAATTAGGGTAGGTAGTTTAAGATGCAGCGTTTATACTCTGCTGAAGAGGCGTACGCATTTATGGCTTCTGATTCAGAAGCCACGGATACTGCCTCTGATTCTGACATCTCCCAGTTCACAGAGAGCGACAGTGATGGCTCCAGTGATCATGCTGGGCCATCTTCTAAGAAGAGGCGTACTGCCCCAAGAGTTGCCCAAGACGCAGACAAAAAAAATGCCCCAGACGCAGCCCCAAGATGACATGCCCCGGGAGCTGCCACAAGGCCTGCCCCTCATCCAGAGTCTACGGAATGGGTACCACCAGTGGGATTAAGTCCAGAAATACCCAATTTCACAGGCAGCCCAGGAATATAAATGTAGATGTGGCCGGTTTTAAGCAGGAGCAGATTTTTAATTTATTTTTGGGGGAAGATGTTTTGGGGGAGATTGTAGCACAAACAAATATTTATGCAGCCCAGTACATTGCAGCCAATCCCACATGCTATGTTTCTAAGCAGCAATCATGGTACCCCACAGATGTTGCTGAATTCAAGACATTCTGGGCCCTAACTATGGCTATGGGGATAATTAAAAAGCCAAGCATCAAGTCATACTGGTGCAAAAATCCTGTATGTGTTACCCCCATTTTCGACCCAAAAATGAGCAGGAGACGCTATGAAATGCTTTTGTGCTTCATGCATTTCAAAGAGAACACCCTGTGCCTCCCCAAAGATCACCCCCAGTATGACAGGCTGTATAAAATTCGCCCCTTATAACTCATTTGCAAAAAAAAAAAATGTTCTGAAAACTATACCCCGCAAAAACAAATATCTGTTGATGAGTCCTTAATGAAATCTAAGGGAAGGTTGGGCTTTAAACAATATATCCCCTCTAAGCGCTCCAAGTTTGGCGTCAAATTTTATAAGTTGTGCGAAAGCACCACAGGATACACTTATGCTTTTCGCATTTATGAGGGTAAGGACAGCCAGCTTGATCCTCCTGGTTACCCTGAATATCCGGGAACCAACGGCAAAATAGGGATCTTATTTCCCCCCTATTAAATAAAGGATACCAGTTATTTGTAGATAACTGTTATACAAGCCCCCTTTTAATCAAATCACTATTTTATTTTGACACTGTGGATTGTTAGGAGAAATTGTAAGGAGATGCCCAAACAAATGATAAACTGAAAGCTACAAAAGGGAACGTCCTTAGCTTTGTGCCAAGAGGAGCTGCTGGCAATTAAGTTTAGAGACAAAAAGGACGTGTACATGCTGAGAACTATGCATGAAGAGGGAACTGTGCCAGTCTCTGTCCGTGGCACGGTCCTCCGGAAACTAGTCTGCATCAGAGACTACAATAGACACACCGGGGGTGTTGATCTTTGTGATCAACTCATGCAGCCTTACCTCACCATGAGAAAATCTAGGGTCTGGTAAAAGAAGGTTGCTATTTTCCTGATGCAGACTGCAGTTTATAATTCATAAATAATTTTTAAATTGCCAAACCCCACTCAAAAAATCACTTTTTTACACTTCCAAATGCATGTCATTTCCAGTTTTTTGTTTGAAGGGGCAACAGCAGTTTTACATCAGACACCACGTTTAGGAGACTTTGCATTTAAAATCCCTCCAACCCCCCAAAAAAGTAACCCACAGAAACGCTGCAGGGTGTGCTACGCCAATGGCAAACGGACAAACGCCCTTTTACTGTCCTGATTGCCCTACAAAACCTGGGCTCAGCATTGGTGACTGTTTCAAACAGTATCACTTATATGCAATGCAGTAATTCTGTAATTTAATTATTTGGCCACACTTTCCGCCTGAAATATCCTATTTTGTTTTCTCCAAAACACATCCCTCCTTAGATCTAACACTATGAAAATATAATGGGAACAACCTTGTTTTTTCCGTGTCTGAAAATGGAAATGTGCATGTTCTCAACTGAACCCAGTAAATCCCCCAAACCCTGACAAACCTATGCATATGGGGCATTGCCATACTCAGAAAATGTAGTTTAATTGTGGACAATGCATTTTTACAAATCTCCAAAATATCCTGTGCTTGATATCCACAGCAACACCAAAATATAGGTGTGAAAATACAGGGTTTTCTTTTTCTTACTGCAGGTTTTGGGAGGGATTGGTTGTAAAATGACTGAGAAAAATTGCCAAAATGCACCTAGACTAAAAACCAGGGTTGTATTCCTTACTAAAAATATATTTTGGGTATAAAATATTAATTGCAACATTGCTTAACACCCCTAATAATACAAAAGGCACCAGTTAAGCGAGCTGTAAAAATTCCACGTCTGAAAATGGAACGCGCTTATTACCAACTGGGCCCAGTAGATTCCCCAGCCCCTGACAAACCTATGCATATGGGGTATTGCTCTACTCAGAAAAAGCAACTGAACATTAATCAATGCAGTTTTTTAAATGTTCACCTATCCTGTGCCTGAAATCCACATCAACATTGAAACCTAAGTGTGAAAAACGCTGAATGTTTAATTTAAATAAGTTTTACAAGGGATTGGTGGCAAAATGGCTGAGTAAAAAATTTAAAAACACGCATAAAATGAGGTATTGCCGTACTCAGAAGAAGCAACTTAACACTAATCAATGTATTTTAAAAAAATTTCTCCTATCCTGTGCTTGAATTTCACATCAACATTGAAATTTAAGTGCAAAAAACGCTGAATTTGTTACTTACATCAAGTTTACAAGGGATTGGTGGTAAAATGGCTGCGTAAAAAGTTTGAAAACATGCCTAAATGAGAGCCTGGGGTGTGTACTTTACAAAACTATACACTTTTGGGGGAAATCTTAAAATTGAGCTCATTTACATAGCGCCAAATGAGACATGGCACTAGTTAAGCAAACTGTGAAAATTCAATGTTTGTTCAAACGTTGGCCTGTAGCTCCCGCAAACCATGAGAAAGCTATGCATATGGGGTATTGCCGTACTCAGAAGAAGCAACTGAACACTAATCAATGCATTTTAAAAAATCTTCACCTATCCTGTGCTTGACATTCACATCAACATTGAAACCTAAGTGTGAAAAATGCTGAATTTTTTACTTACATCAAGTTTTACGAAGGATTCGTGGTAAAATGGCTGTGTAAAAAATTTGAAAACATACATAAAATGAAAGCATGGGGTGTCTACTTTCCAAAAATATACACTTTTGGGGGGAAATTTTAAAGTGGAGCACTGGTACACAGACCCAAATGAGACATGGCACTAGTGACGAAAGCTGTGAAAATTCAAAGTGTTAAACTGGAAAGGAGCATGTTCCAGTTTGGGCCCCGTAACTCCCCCAAACCTTGAGAAACCTATGGATATGGGGTATTGCCGTACTCAGAAGAAGGAGCTGAACACTAAACAATGCATTTTTAAAAATCTTCATCTATCCTGTGCTTGAAATTCACATCTACATTGAAACCTAACTGTGAAAAACCCTGAATTTTTTACTTACATCAAGCTTTACGAAGGATTTGTGGTAAAATGGCTGCGTACAAAATTTGAAAACATACATAAAGTGAAAGCCTGGAGTGTCTAGGTTCCAAAAATATACACTTTTGGGGGGAAATTTTAAAGTGGAGCAGTGATACACAGCCCCAAATGAGACATGGCACCAGTGATGAAAGCTGTGCAAATGCAAAGTGCGAAACTGGAAAGGAGCATGTTCCAATTTGGGACCCGTAGTTTCCCCCAAACCTTGAGAAACCTATGAATATGGGGTATTTCCGTACTCAGAAGAAGGAGCTGAACACTAAACAATGCACTTTTAAAAACCTTCACCTATCCCGTGCTCAATATCAAAAGTAATATTGAAATGTAAGTGTGAAAACTGCAAAAAAACAATATTAACACAATTTTGGAACATATATCTGGAAAAATAGCTACATAAAAAACTCCAAAATTCTACTTATTATTTACCTTATGTTGCCTACTTTTCAGAAACATGTACCTTTGTGGGACATTTTTGGGTTCTGGCACCGTCAACTAAGCTATGATACTCACGTGCCAATTGTTGAAAAATTACAGATTGGAAATAATGGTGTCCATCTTGTAATATTTACCTTGTAAATGTGAGAAAGGGATTGAAATACCAGGCATATGGGGTAGTCTCATATTCAGGAGAAGCAAATGATCATATTTAGGGGTATTTTTTGTAATGAACTCATAGTATACAAATCCTGACAGGAAAATGT